>JJOG01005355.1:0-17445 GCA_000715275.1 Gyrodactylus salaris
GAGTTGTACTGCACGCTTGTCTTGTGTTATGGCCATGGGCTGGTTTCACACATTTTTTGAGTTGAAGGGAGATCGCGAAGCTGATTCTTCTGCACCAAAGTGGATGAAGATTAGCTTTTTCGAGGGCTTCTTTGTAAGGCAGTCCTCCATAGCAATGATATAGGAACTTTCTCTGAATGGATCCGTTTTTCAATGTCCTTTTGGTTACAGATTCACTAAAGGCTGAACCATAGTCAAGAACTGGTGAACGATTTGTAGAGACGAAGGCATGGCGAAATGTTTTTAACGAATTTTCGAAGGAAGAATATTTTGCAGTTCGCTCTTTTGTTTACGTCTTTGAAGTGTTTTTCGAATTTGAGATTATCATCGTAGGTATACCAAGTTACAAATCAGAGGTAAACTCAGAAACTACACGACAGATTTTAATGCAATTTTATACAACCATCCATTATGTGGTCGCGAGTGTTCCTAGCAAAAATCCCAATCTCTAGCGATCCCAGATCTTTTATAAATCCCGATTTTCAATAACCAATCAGTATGCAGCATTCAGCCTTTTCGTTTCCTCTCTGCCCCACAAGTGTTCACACACTAATTTTTTCATTATTTCTCTGCCCATCACCAAGGGATTGTTTGAAGGATTGTGTGTCAAATTTACAATTTTAATATTTATTTCAAATCTTCTTTCAGGCACGCATTCAGAGAATTTTTTGGAGGTATTTTTTCAAATGTCTTTTTCATTGTTTTGAGTCATAAATACCCCAAATGCATATTTTGCCTCTCATTTTACAGGTATTTATTAAAGTTAAATATGAATTTTCTTGAATGGCGCCATGTAAGAGAATCTACAGATTAGGCTTGAGAATTAATTAACAGACTCCGTATCAAAAAGTTGCAACGAAGTGCGAGAGGTAAAACCTAGCTTTCTAGATACCAAAAGTCTCAATGTATCCACACATCGGAGCAGAGAGTTTAGTCCTTGGGATAATAATAAATGTTGAAAAAATGAAGTACACCTCTTTTAGAATGATATCCCAGTATTTTGCCCGGGAATCACTGACGGCTCTCTTGGAGATATGATGTTTAGTCACATCTACAAGATGGAAAAGCTGAAACTGCAACCTTTGAAGCTAGACGTCATTGAGGACATAAAGAGGATCAATAATTTGTCCATCTTTTCCAAAGCCACTGGAATGATAGTATTGGGCGGCGGCATTGCTAAGCATCACACTTTTAATGCTAACCTCATGAGAAACGGAGCCGATTATACGGTGAGTCGCTAAGGTCTTGGTGCTTTCTGAGTAAATAACTTTTACCTTTCATCTTATTCATTTTTCCATCTACTTACGAGTATGTCACACTAAAGGCGCTTCAAGAGCCTTCAAATCAAGAGATAAAATATTGATCTATTCAGGTACTAATCAATACAGCCCAACCATTTGATGGTAGTGATTCAGGAGCAGCGTTGGATGAATCTGTTAGTTGGGGAAAGGTCTCAAAGAATGCTAAGAGCATCAAGATTTGCGGTGATGCAACCATCTTATTTCCGCTGCTTGTCGCTCAGACTTTTTATAAACATGTCAAAAATCTACATAAAAACTAATATACATATTTTCTATATCTAGTTGTTGCTTGAAAAGCAGTGCCCTTTCGTTCAAAGTTGATTTGGGATAGATTGAAATTCTATCGATTGGTTATTTCAAAGTTCTCAAAGCAAATCTAAACTAGCATCAAAAGAGAGCAGATAATCTTCAAGATGAAATTTATTCTCAAATTTCATATGGTTTCTCGCCTTCAAAGTTGCCGCTAAAGAAAGATTAAAAACTATTTCCTTACGCGGGTCCATAATTGCAGATTACCAGCCATCCGTAGGGGAAGGTGCCTGATGTACAATTCTTGTACGCACATCCGACATGCGTTGACTCGGCCCACATTAGCTAAAAAGGAGAGGTTAGAAGGATCATTCGATCACCTGTGTGTAATGTCCGCAAATCTTTCCGGGAATGCATGTGTTTTTACCATAATCGTAATACTTGTATTCGTTGAACATCCACATGAGGGCACTAGAATGAAAAAACTTTAATCTAACTCTTGAATCTTTGGTCCAGCATAGAGATTCTGTCCTGTGTACTCATACGGGGCTGTTTTACGGTCAGCATACGTGTCATGTTTCGGTATGCACTTTTCGACGTAATGAGCGGCGGATTTGACCAGATTCTCATCCCATATCTTAACATGAGCACCACAAAATACTTACAAGGGCCGGCATGCTCTTTGGTACGGGCGCTCCTGGGACTTTACCTTCGGCGAGTAGCTTTCTGTAGTTGTTGTGCTGCTCGAGCATGACCTCCTTGAAGTTGGCCGGAGCTGGACTAATGTCCTCGTACACTGCGGTTGCGTAGTAGAGGAAGTAAATTGATAAAATTAGAGTCTTCATGTTACTTTGAAATCCACTTCTTTGGTGCTTTATATAAACTCGCAAAGGCTATTCAGGTGTGCATTTGTTGTGTAATTTCCGTTAATCCTATTACTTTCTGTCTATTCCCCCCACTCGGAATATTTTAACACAAGATCACTCCTTTACAAGGAAAACTATTTTTTCTCAAGTGTCATTATTTTCTTGACCAAGTTTTTAATCCATATTAAATATAAGTCTTGATCCAACAGTAATGTTAGATCATGTTTTTTCCGTTGTCCTGAAATCTTACTCTGCATTTGAAGTCTAGTGGTTTTTGAAATTATAAGTATCTATTATGAAGTATTTCTACATAAATTACGCGTGGATTTGTTTTAAATTTTTTTCTTTACAATGTAGCTGAGTTCTATAAATTTTTGATGGCAAGATACCGCATATCTTATGCTTATAACCTTTATATTTCGAATGATGATATGATTAAATACTGCATAAAATTTTTAAATTAAACTTAGATAGCATCAACTTTCAAACAAGAAAAGTAAATTCATTCAGGTTCGATAACTAATGCATCTCAGATATAAACAGTGTTTTGTACAGATGGTTTAATACTTTCTTCCAGCTGCTACATGAAGAAATAGACAGACGGAGTTAATATTAGAAGAATCATCTTTCGGTAATTAGCAGGGCAACCAAATATAGAATGATATTTGATATATTCAAACTTCTTGAATAAGTAATATAATATTACGAAATCTAACTTCCAATTAGGCCGCTGGCCCAAGTTAAATAACCAAATATTTTCAATTAGCTACAGAAGTGATACTGGTGTTCTTGATATTGTTCTGAAAATGGCAAGTGAGAAGAAAGATCCTGTTTGTAACGTCTCTGTTATGAATCCAATTTTTAATTCAACAATTTTATAATATAAACTTCATTCAAAATTTGTATTTGTTCGAGAATAGAGAGTAGAAAGAAAGGTATCATTTTATCGATTTCTCACTTTATTTGCGCTGTACCATTTGTCACCCTATTTGTTATTCTTGGTTTGTTTTCTCAAGTCAATCCCTTTTTGAACTAGTGCACTATCGTTAAAAAGCTCCGCGCGAGATTTTTGTGCACTAACGTTAAAAAGCTCTCACTTAGGAACTGTAATACATATCGATGAAAGATTAATATGTGGATAGACGGATAAAATTTAAATTCGATTTTTGTTCTTAGGCCAGTCTTACAAGAATTATTTTGATATAAACTTCTATGTAGGATTGTTGAAATAGTTCTTGTTTGACTTAGATAATAAACTACCAATTATATCATATTTATGAACAATAAAAGCTCAAAACTATGCGGATCACCCAAAAGACTTCAAAGCAATCGAAAATAATCTGTCAGATTTGTCATACAAATATTAGTGTTAGACAGAAGTAATTATTTTTCAAGGAAATAAGACTATTGTAGATAGAGCAACTATAGATAAAGTGAACTTCATCATTAACCAGACATGTACGTTTCATCCTTATTTGGAAACTTCTCAAAATTGAAAAAATCATATTTAGTCCTTGTTGAGCCAATTTAGAAACATCTTATAGCCACATAATATTTAACAGGTTATAACTACGTATTTGTGGTTGCCCTGTGGTAATTACTGAAAACCTATAATTTTAGATTGATGTTTCATTTTTGTCAAGAAACAGAAAATCTATGATCAATTAACTTGTGGTTTTATAATGAAATTAAAAAACCTCAAGGAGCTGGCGGGAAAACTACAAGAAGTCTTACAACTTTTGCCAATTTTGCTCAAAATTTGGCAACCTTCTTCCCCAAATGGTTCCTGTCAAGGGATTATAATTTCATCAAATACTCGAATATGTTTATCCTCGTTCCTCGTTTGATTAAAACCAACTACGCATGATGTTTAAAAAAAAGTTGATTGATCAATAAATAAAGATAAACGATCACATTTGATAATGAGTTGCAAATGGTTTCTATACCCGATCCACTTTCTACTAGACTTGATCCTATTGGCCATTGGCATAGCGCTTGTTGTGGTCGGTGTATCAGTCCTCTTCTTTAGGAACGCCTTCATAGACATTTTCGTCATGGAAATCATCAGAGCGAAGGGTATGCGATCGCTGGTTGAAGACAGCTTCTTTGAGTTGATTGTGAAAATCCTCGCTGAAATCGACCCTGGCGTCGGAATTGCCTGCATCGTCATTGGCGCTGTCCTTATCATGGTAATATTTCTTTCCTTTATCGGAATAATCAAGAAGAAATATATTCTCATCGTTTTCCACGTCTGTCTAATGATTTTCTTGGTGGTATTTCTGATTTTGTTAATCTTTGAATTGAACTTTGGCGGTGAGATTATCAAAGGGATACAACTGGACATTTTGAGTAGGACCTTTATGAGGCAGTACAAGTTGACAGATAATAAAATGAATCAAAACATTGATGATGGCTTCACGTACTTTTGGGACTCATTGCAAACCAACTTCAAGTGCTGCGGTGTAGCTAGTTACAAAGATTATGACGATATAATAAATCGCCAACCTGGTCTTGAAGTAAATATACCTTGGTCTTGTTGCATCAGCGGGGAATTGGATTGCCGTTCAAATCTCAATGAGACGACTAGTTTCATCAAGGATAATTGCACTACCAAAGTATGGCATGAAGTTAAGGGTTACTTTAACAAGGTTATGACTGTTTTAATGATCCTAATCTTTGTACTCTTCCTCATCATTCTCGTCGATATTCTCATAATAAACGTGATATTTAACGGGTCTGTTAATATGATGGACAGTTCAAAGGTTAAGAAGGACCCTAGAGATGATATGAAAGTGAAGGATAACCGTACTATCAAGTCCAAAGCTGAAAAGTTGAATACGCCAAGAGATCTGAAATAAGAGATGTCCAATAAAATATATTTTTTGTGTGAAATTTTTATATTTCCTAATCAACCCTCTACTAAATTATAAGTATTTGACAAGCAGAAAGGAGCCGAATTTCATCAAAAACAGTTAGCATGCTTTATTTTCGTCTATTCTCGTCAGACTTTTACATCAGGTCATATTTTATAGATTCTACAAAATAATATCTTAGTTTAATGATTCTCAGAGGTGGACATTGGGTTAGCCAAGTTACGTATACTTATAAGTAGACACACATGTGCAATGCGAGCAATGTGGAACAGAAACCCTACAAATGACCTGCTCAATCTCAGAACATCACGAGACTCAGATCCCAACTCTGCAAACGAAATACGATGGCGAAATTTTAAAACTATTAACTTATCTATTTGCTAACAACTTAGAAGAATTCACAATTTTACAGTCATTGAGAAAAAAACGTTTTTTATTATAAAAACTTTAAACCTTACTGAACTGATGATTTTGGTTGAAATATATATCTTCTTCTTTGCAAAAAAAATTATAAATTATTTCCATCTGTTGGCTGCTTGAAATGTTCCCTTTTTTAATTCTTGTATATTCCTAGTCCGTAAAATAATAACAAGATTTGAATGCGGTGATATATTTGAGAATCAGAATTCAAGATCGATATTCACGACCTCTTAAATGACGTAACGAAGAAATGACGTCGATAGCCAGACATTAATAACAAAGATAAAAGACTACATTGCATTAGAGAGATTCATGTGCATAGCATCAAGGTACACCTACATCGTTGTTTCCGCTAACATAATCAGTCTCCTATGCGGCCTTGCCCTTATAACATTCTCCTCCATAGTACGCTGGTCGCGGCTCTGGCTAGTGAAGCAGATATTTCCCCACGTGATAGACAACCTACCATGGTCAGATGTTAGGCGTGACATAACCTCACTGGGATCTAGTATCATCGATCGCCTTGATAATGAAATCACGCTGGTATTCTTCAGCCTGGGGTTAACTCTGCTGTCTCTATCGATAATTGGCATTTTCTCTGTCTGCTTTCGAGTTCCTTCGAGAGTTTTGGTCATGTTGAATATTAATGGTATTTGCTGTTTCATCTTCTTGATGTCGATAATATTCTGCTTCTCAAATGAGAGCCAGGTTAGCGAGAAGATTGAATACGTCTTCCTCGAGACTATAGAGACCAAGTTCTCTAACAACGTGCCGGAACGGCCGGATGAGAACTACGGCTTCACGCTGATGTGGATGGAAATGCAGAAGAAGTTTCGTTGTTGCGGTTATCGGAATAGTTCCGACTTTCAATTTCTCAGGAGAGACCCTAATAAGTACGGAGGTGAGATGAGCCTACCTGACTCTTGTTGCTCGGAGAAGGATGTTGGCAAGTGTCATGCTTCAAAAAGCCTAAATCCCCCCTGTGGCTCAAGGATCTGGATAGAGATTTACCAGGAATATCTGAGGGTAGTCAGTGGTTTTCTAGTCATTTTAGTATTTTGTATTTTATCACTTTTATTGACATTTTATCAATACAAGATGCTGATCAGTAAATTTGACTAAAAGTTTACTACGAACTTTTGAACAGAGATTAATAAAAGCTCTTTTATATAAAAGATTCTTCTCTCATTGACTTTGTGAAATAGATTCAAGATTGAGAGAGTAAGAAAAGGATTGACCTGTACATTACAGGTTGCGCAAAAGTTCTTGAATCTTGAATTTGAAGAGTCGCATATTCGATTTCTCATCCTCTTCTTCGATACAATCATCGCCTTCTTTGCAATTATCGTGATAATCGTAAACAATGCACTTGTCAATGACCGCAATTGGATACTGAGTAGAGCAATAGAGTTTTTTGAGCCATACTTTGAAGGGTTCACTGGCGGAAAGGAGATTATAAACTATTTGGCCAATTGCACTCTGGATTCGATGAACTCTCGATTTTCGCCCTACTTGATTTTAGTAGGAGTGTTCCTCTTAATCGAGTCGATTGTTGGCATTTTGGGAATAATGTTTGACAACCTATACCTCCTCACGGGACATTACATCATGTGTTCAATATTTCAAATTAGCCTAATTTCGTATACTATAATTCTTTGCACTGAGAAGAATTACTACAACGGATTCGTGGCTGATTTGTTCAACAAGACTCTGGTGAATTTCTACGATTTCAGCGACAACAGATATGAAGGGAATTTTCGATTTTCAGGATTTTTCAATAAATGGCAAAAGAAGTACGAGTGCTGCGGTGTGATGGACTACCAAGATTTCAGATATACAAAAAACTTTAACTTTACTGAGGAAAAGGTGCCCCTTGCATGTTGTCGAGCCTTTGATGACCTCAAGTGTATGCTCAATCCAACAGAGTTTGACAGTAATCAGTCTAATGGTTGTTTTAATCATTTCAAAAAGTTTCTCACAAAATTTCAAGAAGCTTTCAAGTTTATCTTTATTTTCATCGACCTTACCGGATTCGTCTACATCCTCACGGTCAAGTACATCTTTTGCAATTCGAGAGAATACAAAATTATCAAAAACATTGCCTATCGCATCGGGTAGGCGGGAAGAGACGGGAAAAACTAATAAAAACATATTTATTAAAATCTTAAAACTCTTAGGAAATTTTAACAGGCGTGTTGATGACATTACACACTCTCTTTGATTCTTCAAAGCATGAATCTTGACTATCATGGATTTCAGCGAATTTTCTCTTGATTCCTTTTATTTCCCCTTTCGCTACTCGAAAGTATATCGGTAGTAGCTTTTTGTCAATGAAATCTTTATCCACTTTTTTCTCAAGCCTAAAATTAAATTAAGGCATATCTTACTTTTTAACAGGCTTATTTTGTATTGCCTTCTCCTTGATCAGGCGTTGAAAGACGTTCTTGGCGTCAAACGTTGACAAGTGAAGCTCTTCGCTAATAATGTTAGCAGAGATTAGATCTAGTCTAAGGCACAAGCTGATCGCCTTTCGAAAGACACAGATATTCTTTATTCCCGATTCCGTGAGACTATCAAAGGTGTTGTCTTCAATCTGACCTTCATCAATCATCAGAGACTAGAATTAATTAGGAAAGAAATCTACTTTTTCATTTGAGCACTTTTGGCAGAGATGTGAACTCGGAAAAGTGCTTTCATCAAAGATTCCATAACAAATGGCATGTTGCCAAACTTTGCATACTTCGCACATTATCATTAAGCCATCATCAAAGTTGTATTCACAAGGGCAATCTACGGTTAAAGTCGTGAACTCCATTTCTTCCTCAGAGTCACTTTGCTCCTTCACTTTGGTTGACTTGACGTAGAGATCTAGTCTGTTTATTTTATTGATTATTGAATAAAATAAGAGGACAAAAAGTGCCTACATGAAATGTCATGGCACTTTGCAGTTAAGTATGCAAATTATATCAATTTATATTTTAATATTTGCAAATCATCGGTATCCTAGAAAGCTTGAACCTAGCAAGAAGATATTATTGATCTTAACTTTAATATTGAATTTAAAGTGTATACTGATGAGTAACTGCATCTAAACATTTTGATTCACCCAAAATACAATATCTTTCTTGCATAATCTAAATTTGCATCTTCAATTTACAAGATCTGTAGGATTTAGCATGTAGGTTTAAGCCATGTTTCGTTTAAAGCCAATCATGTTGCGTCATTTATTAAAACTATTTTTCAACTTACTCATTGAAATCGGTCTTGAGATTACCGAGACTAATCTTTTTTGCCTGACAAATAAACTTAATTTCTGAGTCATCTTTCTTCGAGAAGCCTGGTGCTACATAACTCTCTGGCGTAACTGAAAAATATGGTTAGTTCTAAAGAATTCTTTGCTTACCTCCAGAGTAATAACTCAACTTCATCGAGAGATATACGCATTCGTCAATTGGAATTAGACCATGCTCTAGGACATTGATTTTCGCAAAAATATCGAAAACTTGATTTTTCACGCTGTCAATTGTGAGAATATTTTGATTCGACTTGAGGTTCTGTCCAACAAGAGACATGCTTACGCCGTTGTTATCGTACTTGAAACGATAAGAATAAGTTTCTATCGCCTCGGAAAACGTAGACTCTTCCCTATGAATTACAAAGACAGCAGTCTTTAACTAGAAAAAGTTAAATGATAAATTTTACATAGCGCTTTTCAATCGCATCAAATGCTCCTTTCATCCATTTAACAACCTTAGCGGCAGAAGAACTCGGATTAGCGTCTTTCAATACTTTTACTTGAAACTCTCCTATTGACTTTGTAGAGAATTCATCTTCGGGAATAAGTTTTCTCACAAAGAGAATATTTGAAGCGGTTATGCCTAGAATCGATTTAACCAGTGTCGATGATTTTGATTGATTCTCAACGCTATTTGGGAATACTTTGGACCACTAAAATAAGAATATAGACTTACAGTGTCCACTCTTACGCTTGTTGCTGACATTGAAATTTTGAATTGCCTTAATTAATTTGTAATGGGTTATCGCGTTTCTTATTCCATTTATTGTTTTAAGTGCCTAACAATCCGAAAATCAATTGAATCCTTAATTCCATAAATTGAGAAAAATGCCATTTTTTGAGAAGAAAAAGTCACCCAAGGAGCTTATTCAAGGAGTTAATGATAATTTAACTGTATGATTTATTTTATAACCATGATGAAAGATTCTATCAAATTCACAAAATGAAAAAGATCAGAAGAATGCTGTAAATCAAATAGCCAAGTTATTGTCTCAAATCAAAGAAATGCTCATTGATAAATCTGATTCAAGAATCACCAATAAGGAGAAAGATCAAGAGACTTCAAATTCAGAGCGAGAAAGAATTAAAGAAATTGTCTCGGATATAACGATAGAGATGATTAATTTAGATATGTTTCTTCCCCTCATAATGAAGTTAGAGATACTCGAATTCGAGAGTATGAAGCAAGTTGTGGAAATTTTCGGCCATGTCTTTCGTATACAATCTGAGAATTACATAAGTTATTATTCAGCAGCTAATCATTTGGCGACCAAACCTGACGTTTTGCGGGCACTTTTAAATTCATATGAGAAACCTGCCACTATTCCTCATTGTGGTGAAGTAAGTTCATTTACTTTACTTCCCTTTAGATCCTTCGTGATGTTTGTAGACATGAAATTGTCTGCGGAATTGTCCTCAGACAACCCGAGTTTTATCAGCTCTTTCAACACGCTCAAAGTACCGCTTTCGACTTGAGCTCCGATTCATTTGCAACGATTAAGGAACTCGTCACGAGACACAAAAAGATGGTATCCTCTTTTATTGAGGAGAATTTTGATGATTTTTTCGGTCACTATCAAAAGCTCTACCTCAGTGATAATTATATGACACAACGACAAGCCCTTAAGGTGTTAAGTGAAATTCTCTTGGACGGTTATAATTCTAACATAATGATTAGATATATTTCGGAAACGAAGAATTTAAAGAACATTATGAATCTTTTGAAGAATGATCGGAAACAGCTGGCATTTGAAGCTTTTCATTGTTTCAAAGTCTTTTTCGCTGCCCCGGAAAAGCCAAAGGCAATACTTACGATACTCTATCAAAACCAGGAGAGATTAATTGAGTTTCTCAAAAACTTTCAAAGTGAACGAACCGACGACGGCCAGTTGCAGTCAGAAAAAGAATACGTTATCAACCAAATTAAAGCACTCAAGATGCCAATAGAAAACTCGTCATCAAAGACAGCCTCTTCGTCAAACATAGCCAGCTCTAATGATCAGTTAACTACGAAACATTGAAAACTTAAGCCTTTCTCTCTTGTGATTCAAGTGTCTATCGCTTTTTCAATATTTTTCTTAAAAAATTTCTATAATTCTTGCATTTTTATATTCGTACCTGATTTCTACTCATTCGAAATATTGGGGTGATCTCACATGAAAAAAAAAAGTTTTACCATTAATATTTATATCATTACATGAATGTGTGTGTGTGCAAGCTGGAGGAGCAGTCTTGAATAAAGTTTTCGGCAAAAGAAAGATATTTAAAAATATCAAATTTATTTCTTCATAATTTATCTAAAATATTCTTTTCATCTTCCATTAGTTTCTGAGTGACCTTTACTGATTCGAGGCGTGTAAGAGAGAGTCTATAGATTCCATCCGGATGGAGGATGTAGTGATACCTATTGAGAGAGTGCTTCTTCTCAAAATTGTGCTCCTTGACGTAATGTTGAGTGAGTTGATAGCCTCTACCAAAAACTGTGTTAGGGCATAAATGACAAACGAATTGCTTGTTACTCCTCTTGATCTTGTGTATCGTGCTCATGTGAAGAGCCAGAGCGCTTAATTTAAAGAACTCTGTCTGACACAATTCACACGTCTTTCTGCCAACGCGTTCCTTCTTCTTGGGGTTAATATGAATATGTTCTAGGTGGTAGCTGAGAGAAGCTTGTGAGACCGTTCTAAACTCGCAATATTCACAAGCAAACGGCTTTTCATCAGAATGCTTCCACTTGATGTGTGTTTCAATGTTGTTCTTTCTATTCCCTGTGAAATCGCAATATGGACACTTTTCATAATTAACATGTCTCTCGCTGTGAATGCTAAGGAGGCGTTTTGTCTTGAATATCTTGAAGCATCTAAGGCATTTGAATTGATCGTCAGAAATGTCTTCCTCCGCCACCTGACGATTGAAATGATTTATAAAGGAATCACGATAGGAAAATCTTGTATTGCAAAGGTTGCAGGAGTAGAGACGATGGGCAATGTGGACGTTCATGTGTCTGACCAAGATGCGCGTTGATTTTGGTTCATAGGAGCACCCAGACCATTGACAATTTAGGGATCGAGTTTCGTCGAATGCAATTTTGGGATGATTGTATGCGTGGCTATAAAAGGAGTAAAGCTTGTTGAATTCTTCATTGCAGTCCTTCCAATCGCACTTGAAAGGGGTGGGGAAGTTGGGAATTTCAATATCCATCGGTTCGTATTTGCAAGGAGGGAGATTTTCTTTCTCCTTTATCATTTGGCTGTAGTTTTCTGAGACAATGGTGAAAATGTGATAACTAAAGTGCCTTTCCCTTTGATCATTGTCGTATAGGGAAATATCCTTGTTGCAATAATCACAAATTTGTTCATTGAAAACGATGTGAGATTCTATGTGTATGAAATAATCAAACAAATCATCTGCTATGAAGTGATTACAAAATGAACATTTAATTGGCTCTTTTAGGAGATGATAGGAGATTCTATGAGTTCTCATAAGTGAGTATAAATGCCAAAGAGTATACAACAACAACAAAAAGTACTATAATTTCAAATTTAACTTGTTAGCACACAGAAACAAAAATAACAATTATCTTGGAAATTCTTTGAGGGAAGTTTTGAAAATTGATGAGAATGAGCTGCTCTCCCTAATGGAAATGAATACTTTATATGTTGCTGTACTCTTAATTTCAATTCTTGCCATAAAAGTTGCAAGTATCCCAATTGGAATTAAAGATGCTCCGACAATTCCAAAAACAGAGAGCCTTTCTAGTGGTTTCCTATCCTCTGCTTACATAATTCTTCTTTCTGAACTGGGTGATAAGACCTTTTTTATTGCTGCAATCCTTGCGACAAACAATAATCGTATAATTGTATACTCTGGCGTGATGGTTGCTTTAATTTTCATGACGATTCTTTCAAGTTTTGTTGGATATTTGGTGAATTTTGTCCCAAAGAGCTATACTGAACTATTGTCCGCTTTTCTCTACTTGTTATTCGGTCTTAAAATGATAAGAGATGGCTATTTCATGAGAAAAGAGGATTGCAAAGAAGAATTTGATGAGGTACAAGAAGAATTAGCCTCAGATCAACGTGACATCAAGGGTGGAAATATTGGTAGACTCCAGAGGATAGTCAATGCCATTTTCACTCCAGCATTTGTTAAAGCACTAGTCTTGACATTCCTCGCTGAGTGGGGTGATCGATCACAAATTGCTACTGTTATTCTAGCAGCAACAAAAGTAAATTGAAAAGTTTAATTGATTTCAAGGGTATTCTTGGTGTAATATTAGGAGCTATATTTGGTCATTCAATTTGCAGTGGCATAGCTGTGGTTGCTGGACGATTTATTTCTTACAAGGTTCCCGTAAAGTGGTGTAAGTTGGGTCATTTTACTAAGGAAAAAATGTTAATTTATCTTTAAACCAATTAGTAACAATTATCGGTGGGATAACGTTCCTGGTATTCTCATTCACATCATTTTATCAGTACTCAGAGGATTCAAAAGAAAATATTAACTTCGGAACAACGTTATGAAAATAATAATCTATTTTACAAAATTTTCATCGACTCTATTCTACTTCTTTTCGTATTCAGATTGAGTGTAGCATTTTAGGGTAACTGCATGAAGCTTTCCACTATCAAGTAGATATTTCAACTTTTCGTTAACCATTTGGTGCCTCTTCAGAGATCTAAGACCCTCGAATGCTTCGCTGACAATTAGTATTTCAAGCTTTGCACCGCCACATCCACCAGTGACATCAGTTATTTCCTATTATGATAATTAATTCAAAAGATGAAACTTACCAATTTTTTATTATCGATTTCATTCAGCAGGGATTTCACCTCTTGAATTTCAATTGACAAATTATCTGTCATACTATAATTTTAAAAGCGTTGGTCAATTTAAACAAATTTCTTTTCGATCCAATTGTTTCCGAAAGAGCCGAAACAGTGATAATTCACTTATAATTGAGGGAATTTCTTTATCAGAGCCAAACTAGCATTGTGCTTCACAGCCATAATTATTAATAAGTAAAAATATTACTTATTGTTGCAGTTGAAAATTAATTCGAGTTTAGTTTAAACGTCAATCTTTCATTTCCTAGTTCTGATTAAAATGTAAATTTTAATAAATCTTTATTCAAGTTGAAAATTAAATCCAAAGAGTTGATTCATCTTGGAAGTTTTTAATGAAAATTTTCTTACTGGTTTTAGGATTTTTATTACACCGCACTAGTAAGTCTTTTATTATTGCACTTCTTCCTTGTTTAAAAGTCTCAAATTGGTGTGAACAAATAAAAATACCATGAGAAGGATTGACAGTATCATTTAGCATACAGTAATGCAATACAGTGTATTGCCAATACACACATCTATAAATTTCTACCCCCCCCCAAAGGAATTGTGCGATTGGTTTAAAATAAAAATCATTGATCAAATGCAGATGAGGGTTCTGATCGGAAAAAATTGTGATCAATTGTGGATATCACAAAGAAAGAAAGAAAGAATTCGGTATTATAATTTAGGCGCCAATAGAGGACAAAGTTTATTTTTTGATATTACACATCAAGATGTAGAATCTTTCCAGTTGTCTAAGATAACTCTAGAATTCATAATCAGTAGTTTTTGATTCTTGAATATTTTTTCAAGATTTAGCAAAACTTAGAGAAAATTATCTTTCGATCTGATTGCATTTGTAAAAATAATTCATAGCAATATCAGCTTAAAGTTAAAAAAATATATTTTTCACAAAAAATATCCTAAATCAAATCCTTTTTTCGTGTCAAATATCTGAATAATATTCTTCTATTGATTTTTTGAAAGAATTCAATAAAAATAAATGTACTATTTTCTTCTAATATAATGCAGTATATTACTCTTACCTTTATATTGAGTTAGTCAATCAATAAAAGTTCAGTTGAGTCTAGTGATATATTACACATGGTGTGTAATAAATACTATAATATCAAAATATTATTATTCATGGTAAAAAAGATTCATGTATTTAAAAAATAATATGACTGATTTTTCAAATGTCCTTTATTTTATCCACGAGGGAAAAAAGTGTTTTAAATAAAAAAAATATATTTTTAATAAATAAAATTTGAAAATCTATTGAAAACATAATCAAAATTCCTGTTTCCTAGAGAGGTGGAATGACTCTTGGATTAACACACCTGTTGTATAACAGTGTATTCGAGTGTTATATAATTGTAATAATTCTTTACATCTTTTCGTCTGCCATCTATAAACTTGAATATTCAAATTAGAGAAATAATCAAAGTTTTACCGTCCAGTTAAATCACAAGTTTAGCCTAGATCTGATCAAGAAGGCGTCCACAAGAGGTCATCAAGTGTTTACTCTCTATCCTACGAACCACCCCGTTAGTAATTTTGCAGGGGAGAAATACAAATGATCATAAATAGCCTCAAATCTTTCAAGAAACAACATTTAAATTAAGCCAACTTGAAAATAAATAGAAATAATCCTTATGGAGAAATGGTTAATTGAAGACGTTATATCGGTCGTAATCAACTATTTTTGGATCGCTGACTTGTTTGTAGTTTACAAAGTATGACTCATTCGTGTGGAGGAGAGAATGAAGGCTTCAAAGCTAAATTTCGAACGATCAACTCGTAAATTTTCCATTTGAGTTTATGAGAAAAAATAAAATTACTCACTCATCTGCATTATTATTGATCTCAGAGCTATCTAAGGTATTGCCAGAGTGCTCTCCTGACAGTGTATCTGAAGGATCTGCCTTCTCATTCTACAGATGAAAAATAAGTTTAAATTTGAATTGTAGTAATACTTTCAAGATTCTGTTCTTAGTACGATTAAAAATTGCTAAAAGAACTTGTTATTTCGACAGAAGAATTCTATTGCACTGGCTTACTTTGTTCATCGATTTCGTGGACTCAAAATCTTGCTTCTTCCCGGCTTCTTGAGTTTGAGCAATCTGTTGAGATTCAAACTTCCAGAGCACATTAGCCGCCTCATTCGCCTTGAATAGGAAATAAATAAAATTATCAGAGTAAACGTGTATTAGGAAGGGTTAGATATTTTGTTATATTTGAACTGGACATTGAACTCACTTTTGGATAAGGTATGGGCGTTGAATTCTGTTTGTGATATTTAACTTTGCATGGAAGTATTGGAACTGGCGAGGTGGTCAGACAAGGATAAAAGGAACCGTGATTTCTTATTTCTAGAATATCATGAGAAATAACTAGGGTGACCAAAGATATTTAATTCAACAAAAAATCTTTATTCTAATACAAAAGTGTATTGTTTCAAGTCGAAATGTTTTTTAATTTGATACAAAAATTACCATAAAAACACTAACAAAACCCTCTTTGAAGTTTCCATTAAAATATGATAACATATGTGAAAAATAGTTAACTCATTAGTAGAGCAGAAAATTCGCAAATAAATTCTTGCTTATAAAAATCGTTGAGATTAATAAGGTTATTTTCATCTATTTAACATTACCAATTAATCTGCTACACAAATAGTCGTACTCATAAGTAGATATACCATGTTATAATAAGATTCTACAGTAAAATTTCCATTTAGTTTAAAATCCAAACGTCAGAGAGCTATGTTTGCGTTGCGCAAATTGGGCAAAAAAAGTGAATAAAATCACTTTTAAAGTAGTAACGTTGACAGTTTATATATATTTTTTGATAACTTAGGGTATGAAAATTAGTACAGTGATTTTAGATCATTTTATGAATGGAATTTATTTTTAAAATCAATAATTCAATTATATTTTCATGAATTCATATCAATCAAAATTGAGAATCGTTTTAGTGTCAAAGGTTAATTTATCCCATGTAAAAAAAGGAGGAGGGGGAGACATAATTAGCCGTCAATAACATATTTTAGCACTTTTATTAGTCATCTATATTTATGACATCACTCATTCATTCGTACCGCACAATTTACACAATGTGTAGTACACATTGTTCATCCTCATTATTTAGTTCCTCACTAAGTTTTTAATTGCAATTAACTCTAACAACACCAATAACTTTGGATTATTTTTTAAATCTATAAATACGAGTTTTATACATCACTGGAAAGGTATTTTCGAGACTAAGCTAACTATGGGATCAGTTTTTTTTTCAAAATAAAATACGAGAGGTAAAATTAAAAAGACCGAAATAAAATTCGAAAATACCTTTCCAATGATGTATAAAACTTGTATTTATAGATTTCGGATTTTTTCATTGTGTTAGGAAAAGATAAATTTCTTAAATTAAAAGATTTACTTGTAAGTAGTAATTTATATACATTTTAACCCTGCTAGGCCCATAGGGACACCAGTGTCCCCAAAAGTTTGAACACAAATATTTATTACTTTGAGAAATTAATTAGAATTTTTCTTTTCGATTTTATTAAACCATAAG
>JJOG01005356.1:0-11323 GCA_000715275.1 Gyrodactylus salaris
ATGTTGTATTTTGAAGTGTTGTGTACAATTGACTAATGATGATTCTTAATTGCTATATTCTTCGTCTTCTTCTCAGTAATCAATAAAAGGCAATAGAAGTGAGCTTGAAAGTAATGTATTCAGCAGCAGTAGTAGAAAATGTGAAAAGAAAGAGTTTTTCTAATACACTATTCTGCTTTATTATGTTTCTTTTTTACTTTCACAATAACTAATGAAAGAGTAAGCTAGATATATCGTTATAGCAGTAGAAGAAGCAATGAACAATCCTGGCTAATACTTTATATCAAACCCAATACAAGAATAGAATGTTTTTACACTATTTCTTGTGTTATGTGTGTTTGTAGATTAGGCAGCCAATGAGGTATGAGAGATTGACAAATAGGTGTGCTTAAGGTTGACCAATGGAAATCATTCATTTTTATCTCCATTCAAAATTAATTTCTTTCTTGATAAAAAAATGAGAGAGATAGAAAAAAACACAATGCTCATACATATGAAATACCATCTGTCTTGTGTACACAATTCATTCAAAAGTAATAAAAGATATTCCACAAATACTACTTACAAGTAGCATCGTATTATGATGATATTTTACAATCATTCAGAAGTAGACACGCCCAAATGTATCGATCCCTCAGGAG
Source organism: Gyrodactylus salaris (assembly GCA_000715275.1). Lineage (NCBI taxonomy): Eukaryota > Metazoa > Platyhelminthes > Monogenea > Gyrodactylidea > Gyrodactylidae > Gyrodactylus > Gyrodactylus salaris. The sequence goes on from JJOG01005356.1 coordinate 642, forward strand.
AAAGGAGGGATACTCACCAATTTAAATCCATATTTTCCGCATAGGTTCAAGTCAAATAATTGAAATATTCTCATTTATCTAAGCGCCCATAGTAGACAAGGTGAAGGGGTCATCTCTGAAGATGATATATCTTGGGAATAGGTTGAGTGAGAGAGTGTTTTTGAATCTCGTAGTTGAAACAAAGTTGACAAATGAAGAGAATCAAACCGAGAAATTATATTTCAAGTTAATGTTGTATTTATTTCTTGTCAGTAATCGATGCACAATTAGGTCATGTGTCAAGTGCAGATTTAATACTCACAAAGCACATGTAGAATGATAATTACTTTTTTGTTTGCTTTTCTTTAGTGAAATGTTCACTTCTCTCAGACTCTAATGGAAAACACGCAACGGCTTTGGATCGAGAAAAGAAATCCCAAATTTTCATTCAAAATTACAAGTATTTTGCAATAGACATAATGTTTTGCCTCATTCGCAAACAATTCTTGTCGACTGCTACGGGAAAAAGTATTGACTGAGGGAGAAATCAATTTATATCAGAATTTATCTTTTGATCTGTAACATCGACATAATTCCTGGGATCATGGGCCCCTAATGAGAGAGAAGCCGACAAGTGATAATCTTCAATGAAAAATTATACTCTAAAAATGAAGAGACCCAGTCCTTTTTAATCATCCAAACTTGATCAATTCTAAACATGAATGAAATGCCCATGGGGAAACAGATGTCCCAGCAAGTTTAACGCTTCATATCTTTGCGAGATAGTATTCATTGTTTTTAAAACTCTAAATTAACACAATTAATATGCGTCTCATGGTGATGGGATCATTAAAAAAGGTTGCTGAATGGCCAAAATGGTTTCTCAAATCATGGGAACATTTTCTTGGAAAATAAACTACTTCAGGCGTATCTGAGACTTGTGAACCAGAAATTAAACCTCTATTTAAGAATATTAAAATTTTGTGTACATTTTTAAAGACAGTAATTTTTTTATGAAGTCAAATACACTGATTCCAAATATCTAATCATATTTCCATTGAGAAGATGTCTGACTATCCCTAATAAATATACTCCGATGATCCATACATCACTATGTATTCGTAATTAGTGGGACATTTAAAATAACCCTCTTGAACGGCATTGAATTCTAGAACAAAAATCAATGAATCATCACCTTGACAATGGAGTGTCTGTACCATCGCTGTACAGAGAAATGAATCATAATTGATTAATCAAATGACAACTGAAAACTAAATTTCCTCAACTAGAAAACCTGACCGTATTTCTTCAAGATTGTAAAAGTATCTTTCCAAGTGAGTTTCTCTGTTGATAGTATTTTGAGAAATAAAAAACCCAAAATATTAGATTACCAAAATTGATAATTTATACAACAGAGTTGGTGTTTTTGTCATTTAAATTCTTGTCTTGCTTGGAAATAATGAGAAAGGGGTAGAGTTGAATATTTCCATATTAAACTTGTTTTCTCTAAAAATATTAACCATGATGCAATATTATTCCAACACAGAGGTAGTCAGGTATAGTTAGAAACCATGGAAATATTTACACTCAAAGTCAAAAAGAATGGAAGCCTCGAGGAAACAATAGTTTGAAAGAATTCGACCAAAGGAAAATAATTCAGCCTACACTACAACAACAAATATAATAACAAGAGTATTGAGCAACTTGGCACACAGGAGAGAGGGAGAAAAAAATTTGAATATCCAAACTTAGAAATGTAGCGCCAAATTCAAATCTCTCGATTGTTGAAGTCAAAGTGTTTAACTTTAACCGGTCAAAGTGAATTATCAAGAGTGTTTTGGTCAAAGTATGCAATCAATTTATGATATTTTCACATCTTAAAATGAATATTTCATGGATCAACTTTTGATAGCCAGCAAGATCTTCAGAAGGACTCCAGTTTCGAAAAATGAGAAAAAATATTTTTGAATAAATAGAGATTTCATAAGATCAATCAGTGAAAAGACTGAATCAATCTGACAACATACATTTTAAATAACTAGGCATTTCCGGCCATTCTCAAGGTTAAAGAAGAAAGTCTTTAAAAATATGAAGGCAATCTGTCTTACACTCAAGACACATTATATATAATGACCAAATCCAAAAAGGATTATTCCTAAAAGAGTATTCCATCATTTATCCTTCAAAAGCATGCTTCTTGAGGAGTGAAATGTAGAGATTCTCATGTAGTTAAGCTTGTTTCAGAGTTTGCACTTTTAGAGAGAAAGAGGGAATAAAATTGATAATGTGGGAAAGTTGGTGAATAAAATTTGAATAATAGACAGATTGATGTGGATAAGATAAAAATGAAGCAATAATTATTCCATTTGAATGATAAGGGATTCCTTACAAAAGTACTCATTAGTAGGCCTTTGATTATGTAGGCTCGGTGTTCCTGCCTATTTGTGAGGCGTTAAAATTAGATTAACGAACGCCTCCATCTTTAATTTGCAAAGAGAATGGAGGGGGAATGAGGATGATGAGAAGAATGAATCGATGAAAAGTACAAAACGCACTGAATGTTGGTTGCTATTTCATCTTTTCAAACAACGGCTTTCCGTGAAATGAGTATAAAAAGAGGTGGAAAGTAGATTGGCTGTCATTTCTAATCAGGTCTGGAGAGGAGAACGCTAAGAGTTTCACAATTTTAAATAAAAATTCAATTTTTTTAGATTAATCCATGAATTTAAAAAATGCACACAATTCTAGTGTCTGCTGATAAATTTATGAATTTTTTATTTGTTGAAACCGATAGATGTTAGATCTCACTAGTTGTCAAATTTTATTAAATTTCATTTCTTATTTCAAAGCAAAAAGAAACTCTTCAGGTCGAAGGATATTTATTTAGGGCACTGCTTTTTGATTTTACCTCTTTTAGATTCAAATTAATTCGAACTTGAGCCGGGATTTTCTCGACTATCTAAAGATTTTGTGAGAGATGGGAGTAATATTTGGGAACTACAGGAAAAATGCTATCCTTTAGAAGGAACTTTCTCAACTAAAAGCCTTCTGTTAGGAAGATGTGACTGATGCGCGATATCTAGTTTAAAGATTAGCCAGAATTTCAAAATCTAAACGGAGAATATTTATCAAAAGAATCTGATTATCTTTAGGAGCGTAATGATTTGCTTGAACAGAATATATCGATATTTCCATTCAGTCGCCTTCAAAAGGCGAGAAAATCGATTTTTAACACATCAGAGCTTCGACCATAGAAGATAGATTTAAAGCGCACGAAAGATAGCCTCAGAATTACTTCTTCATCATATAATTGAGCAATCTGAAGCGATTCCTCGTGATCTTATCTCAAAAAGCAGTGCCCTAATATTTACCCGTAATTTCTATAACTAGTTCACTACGATTTGGCAGCCGATTTGATTTCTCCAATATGATTTGAGGATCTTGAAACAAATATAAATTTGATGGAGCAGTGTCAGGAGAATACGGTGCATGGTCTATTGTCTTCCAATTCAGTTCTGATATGGGTGCGGCCTAGCATTGTCCTAGTGAAAAATAATTCGTTTCCGATTTTCTAATGGCGCTCGTAATTCTTGAAATTTCTCGCCGACATTTGGAAGCATATTGCAATAGACTTTAGAGTTGATTGTCGTTTCATTTTCAAGTCTGATTCTCATCAAGCCACTCATATCCCGAAAAACGCACAGTATTTCGATATTTTTCATCGCAAATAACAATTCCGTTCAAAAATGAACATTATCTGTCTTTCAAGCAGCGTAACTCAAGTTGAATATCGGTTCAATTTCAAGTCCAGGCATATCTTCAAGGTTTTATTGACCGAATCATCGCCAAAAAACATATTTCTTTAGAATTGTTTTAAGATGAAGCGAAAATACCCGGCATCACGCTGTTTGACATTGAATATTTCAGAGAGAATAGAGTCGGTCATTTTAAATTGAACCTTTAAATGATGAGTAATCCAATGTAGTATAAATAAATTTCCCACGGTAAAAAATGAGATCTTAGATAGAAGTTTGGGAAGCTTGAAAAAGGACCTGGTAGATTTTAAATTATTCCTAAAAAGAACAGATAAAGAGGATTCACGAAACAAAGGTGTCCAGTTTGAATAACTCTACCCTATACACAACAAAATCACTATTGACCTGATTACGAGAAATGATGAATACATCAAGAATACACTTGACCTAAGAAGAGAGAGAAATCGATACAATATTGGAAAGAATATGATCTGATTCTAGGAGGGAGATTGTTCATTGATTTATCGATTATTTTGAGTTTATTTTAATTAGCTTGCAAAAGAAAAAAAAAGTTTTGAAATTTAAAAAATATTATTTTTTATATTTTGAAAAAAACAGCAGAAAAAAACTTGGCATCTTTGTCGAATAGAGAGAGGGTGCACTCTTATTTCTTTGAGGAGTTGTCGAAAATGTGAGATAGATTATCCCAAAAGTGTATAAATAGTGAAATTTCGATGACAATCAATGGCAACAGTGGAATGCCAACGAGGAGGCTATAATTCGAAGCTCTATGTCCAATGACGAGGAGCCAATAGACAACGATAAAGAGGACTATTAGCAATAGAAAGTATCTATTATTAACTAAAGATGTCCGCTTTGTCATCCTTAGTACGTCCATTTAGATGAGTTGCATAACGTTTTTTTTGAATGTTTATCAAGACAAATCTTCACATAATGTTGTGAGATGCATTTTTAAAGAATAATATAAACCAAATGCATTGCAAATAACCAATCACATGCTTTTAACAGAGCTGACGAATAGAAATTGAGTATTTACAAGCATACAAGATAATAAATTACTTCAAGATGCCTCTAATACAACAGTCAACTTACATTTTTTTTGATTTCGACTCGAAATCAGAGTAAATATTTGGATTAAGAAAGGGTTTGTTTTATACGAAAATAAATTTTAGCTCACGAGAAAAACAAAAAAAGTTCAATATTAAATGATACTTTTGAAGAGTAGAAGTTTTTTGATATTTAATGCATAGAAATGGAACTCACTTTCTGGAAAGAGGCGTTATTCGGCACTGTCTTGCAACTGGGTGTAGAACAACGTGGAGAGTTTGGGTCAATAAAGTCATCGTTGATGGTTAATCTAGAGTATTTCGATTTGTTGTGGAATGGAAAACGATGCGTGTAAAGTCCTTCGGGTTTGATTTTGAAAAGTTTCTCCTTTGGTTCACCGGATTTGATCAAGTCGACAACCTTCTTAATGTAGTCTAGAGTTGGTGGGTCGGTTAGGAATCGAAAGTAGAGCTCCTCTGTGGCAATTCTTGCGCTTGCTTTCATTGCTCGCGGTTGGAATTAAGAAATATAATTTTGAGTAGATTTTTTGAATATCACCAAAAGTGTTATTGAGATAAACAAATTTTCATAGACTCTGAATAACATTTTAAGAATATTTCTTGTGGTATTTCAAATTCAATAATTCTGAATTCCAACTATTAGTGCAACGGTTCCACTGAAACCTTAGTAGGAAAAGTTCGAATAATCAACTTTTTTATGATTATCAAGGTTTGAAAAAAAATCTTTATTATATAGATACATTTATTTACACAAATTAAATTCCAAATTAAATACTCAGATCACATCCTTTGTCTTTTGGGATTATTACTAAAATTCTCAAAGTTTGGTTGACTCAGCATCACGCTATTGTTCAAGGTTTTACTAAAAATAAATATAATGAGAATGATGAAAATTTGATGAAATCTGGCCAAAAATGAGCTTACTTTTTAACGTCGATCCGAGAATCGTCTTCAGAATTATCGGTATCCATAGCAACGTTGGGGTTATCACCACCCGAGGAGGATGAACTGTCGCTGTCACTTCCACTGCTCTCTGGGATATTATGGAGGACCTTTTCAGCTTTCATAAGCATGACCGCGTTCATGAGATCCGGCTTCTCCTTGAGAAGGTTCTCCTTCAGCTTCTTGGAGAACTTTGGACGGCCCTTGAGCAGTTTGAACCAGCAAATTGGAAAGTTGACAGGGCTAAATTAAGAGAGTTTATTATCTTAAAAAATCATGAATAGACCATATTTGGATGTGTTGTTGTTTCAGAAAGATTTGTTTATCACTCCGTTATATTCAAAGCTTTAAGCTAATTTCCATTTTCAAGAAAGAAAAAAATCAAATTTTATTAATTAAAAATGAAAATACGTAACTAATTTTGCGCGCTAAAAATACGATAATCTTTCGCATTTTTCAAAGAGTCAAATTTCGCCAAGAGAAAGGCCAAATTGGGTTAGCTTGAGAGGAAAACAGAACATCTTCTTCCGAAATGATGCAATTTTCCTCTATAAGTAGAACGATAAAACTCTGACAAAGCGAAATAAAAAAGTGCATCCATTTTTGAGCCCTCAAGAGGAAATGCATTTGTATTTTAATCAGTCTTGGAGGTTATCTAACAGATTTTATTACAGTAATAAAAGAGTGCAAAGTTAGCCGAAATAGAGAGGAACAAAAAAAGGGATTCTCGAGCCACTCTCTTGTTTTAACGAACCTGGCAAAATTTTGAGTTACTGCAACGGTATGGTCGAGATTGAGGACAACGTGCCACCAGCCAAATGGCACAAAGACAGTCTCGCCGGGCTTCTGAAGGATATGTATTGGCTTGTAGGTCTTATTCCAGGACGACGAGAGAGTCTTTGGGTAGACGTAGTCGAACCAGCAAATGGCTTCATCTTTATTCTTACCACAAGAGCTACTGGTGAGTAGTAATTGCTTGGGAGTATTTGGCGGGAAGAGACACCATCTGAGAAAGAAATGTATATGAAATGTCGGCAGAGGTTCTTAACTAAGAAACCATTTCGATTGACTAACACTGTATAGATGCAAATTTATCAAGTATCAAACACCCGGGGACACCAAGGTGGGCCAATGTAGAAGAAAAAATAGTCGGAAAGAAATTCATTCAAACAAAACTTTCTTTGTCTACTGATGAGTAGTGCTTGGGAAATTTGATGACCTAAATATACTTTTTTCCTTTATTTTATGTCTGTTTTCGTAAAAAAGAGTTAAATATTCATCTTGAGATCTAAGAATAGCCATGAATATGTCCATGAAATAGGGGTAGCATTTTTGTACAAAATAATACCAAATAAAGACTTGAAAATCGATAGTTGATGTGAATTCCAAGGCCTAACTTCTGCACAATTACCACGTTAAAGTGCTGAGAAGGTACGCTATAAAAATCAATATAACCTCAGCATCTTTAAATACCTTTGTAAACATTTTAACTAATTTTTTTATCTCATTTCAATCCTCGTTTTCAATGAATTGTAGTAAATTTCTTCCTTAATAAGTTTTATTCCTAGCCAGTCTTCTGAATTCAAGATTATTTTGTAACATTTGGAATTATAATTTAGAGACAAGGTGAGAAATGACAAAAAAAATCTCTGGATGATGAATACTTAAATAAGAAACTCTAAAAATTTTACGATTTCTTTCATGCGATAAAACAAAGAACAAATCTATAAATGAAAAAATAAACCTGATTAATAAAAATTAGATTATTTCTAAGCAAAAATCGAGCTGATTAGCAACAAAGAGTAAGAAAATTTTAAACCTACAACTTGTGACCAACGACAAGAGCATTCCAAGCGCTAGTGCCCAGCGGATCAATGTGAATGCCGGTTCCAGACCTTGCAGGCCCCATGACGAACCAACGATACGGAGGCCGCGATTGTTCCCCGCCGTAAGAAAATAAATCATCCGGAAAGAATTTACTCGTCTTAAAGTCTGCCAATAAATTCTTCTTCTTGGCGTGCTCAGCAAAAGACCCGTCGAATATGTACAATGGGGAGTCGTCATTATTTGTCATCATGTAATCGATAAAGTATTTCATTTTCAACTTTACCGACTTTCCATTGTCATCTTCTCCGCATTTGAAATGTTGATTGCGGTACTTTTTGAGTAATTTCGGAATCGTCCATTTGTTCATGGCGGGCCAAGTTTCAACTTCGCCTACAATGACAACGGGGCGATTTTTCGACTCGAATTCATTTCGGAATTGATTGAGGGTGTAATGACTGGGTTTTATGCGTTGCATTTTGTCCTTTTGTGCCCACTGATTGATGGTCAGGTTGCTCTTTAGATGGAATTGCTGAGGCCGCCAGTCTTCTTCTGTTTTTGATAATTCTGTAGTTTGTTAGTGACTTGGACTTACCTGGTCGAGCTTTCTGTTTTGCATCCCAAATACGTATACGAGACTTTTCAGATATTTGAGCAATTATTTCCATAGTTTTTTAGATAAAAACCAAATTTTCTTGTTAATTAAACAAGAATTTAGAGATTTGTAAATTTTGTTTTATTTTAAAATTTGAAAGTGATTTAATTTCAAAATCCAAAAATATTTTATTTATTGTTATTTGAGAATCACATCAAGACTTGAAATGCATAATAAATATTTATTTTCATTAAAGAAATATAAAACTTTAAAACTTAAGACTCAATATTAAAAATTCAGAAAAACGTGTTTTACCGTACGGACCCGGTAGCTACGATATGACCTTCTACTAAGAACGATGTATTTAAGATTCAAAACTTGAAAGCTTGTAATAAATAGGAGAATTAATTGATTTTGTTGAAATTGATATTGAAGTTTTTAATCATCACTTTTTCCTATCAATGAGTGCATAATAAATCAATCAAACTAGATATCGCTTTTAGTGGAATTAGAAACTAAACATTGACTTGCCATTTTTGCGTCAGAACTTTTGTGATTTCAAATTATGAATAAGATTATTCAGATTTAAAGGAATTTTAGAGTAGAATTATTTATAATTAAACTCTTCTACTTTTAAGTAGGCTACCTTACGTGTAATTACAATGATATATTAATTAATTATTATGACAGTAAGAAAAATAGCAAATTTCTCGCACTTAATGTCCACCCCACTCCCTCAAGTCCATCCAGCATACACCATTTACTTTAGAGGACTTAAAACCTCCAAAAAATGGAATAAATTATCAGATTAGTATCACCTTTATTTCGGTGTTACAAGGAAAAACGTGTCGCGCCAAGTTGGTGAAGATTTTCTCTCGAAATTAAAAAAAATTTATGCTACGAAAACCTTTTCTCCAGTTATTTAGACAATGCCGAAATTCTTCAACATTTCTGTGAACACTTGAAAAATATGACACATTGCAAAATAAACAAATTATGAGAGAGCTTATTGCTAATGTAATGATAGACTCTATTAAATAGAGTGACCCGAATCACTCATAAGTGAGATGTCTTAGTATTCTTATGTAGATTTTATCTGTCAAAGAGAGCTTCTCGTTTTCATTCCAAACATCTCTTATTCAAGAATAAGATTCATTTCACTTGAATACTGCTAGAGAGACAATGGTAAAATCAACTATTTTTAATGATCTAATCTCGATTCTCTATCTGAACATGAATTTCTATTCTACTCAAGATTTTCTGTTAAAAATAATAATTCAATGGATTTTGTAGAATAATTACAAAATTCATTCATAGGTTCCAAGAAATATTAAGGTTAATCAGAAAACGAAGGGTATATTTTAGAGTTTTTTTTTCACACCTTCTACTTTGAAATGACTGTCAGCATCAATATTGGATCCATGTTCAAAAAATCTTTGAAATAATCTTTAAATATTTATGACCAATTCCTCTGATCTATTAACGAATAAATCGTGGGCTTTATTGACTTATATGAAGTTAAACGGATGAAGCTGTCTTGATTCCATTAATCCAGAGTTAGCAGATTCTGCTATATTCGATGTCAAGTTTCCAAATCTGCACACTTGAAAAGCGTATTCGGCCCAGTTTTGATCTGGGTAGAAGGTGTGAAAAAACTCTACAACATACCCTTCATCTTCTGTGACATTCAACACCTTGAATCTGCTAAAAAAGAGGGGACGACCAAAGGTGAAAAGATCAGCCTCTGAAAAGATTTTTCTAAACTTACATTGTGTAACCTAATATATTGGTCTATCCTAAAGCTTTCGATAAAAAATTCTACCCTTGCTAAACTGGCGGACAAAAATAGTCGACCACTTGTTTTTTCGAATATTTTGGCCGTTCAAATGTTATAAACTTAAAATCTTAAGTATTATTTTATTTGAGAGAGTCGAGTTTAACTGTTTTCTCATCATGAGGTCTTCATAATAGATTTCACCGTGGGAAATTATTTTTTTCTGTAAAAAATGAAATTCAATGAGAAAAAATTAGTAGACTATTTGGTTCAGTATGCTATATTTATTAAATTTGAATATTATTTCCATTTCTTTTAATAACTTCTATTAAACTCTGTTACCCATACTGTTAATCAGAGTAGCCGTTATGTCCTTTGAAAGCTTATTCCATTCATCCAAAACGGTTTCTTCCAGCTTCTTGAATTGACGATTATTTCTATATACGTGATGACTCAAAATGCCCCACAGGTTTTCTATAGGGTTCAAATCCGGACTTTTGCCGGCCAAGGGAGTAGATCCATAGAGTTTCTTTCAAAATAGGCTTTAGAAGACTTCTACACATGGCAAGTTGCAATGTCTTGTTGGAATATCATCCATTCTTATCATGAGCAGCAATAAAAGGTAATGGATATCGTTCCATTAAGTTCTGGTACCCATCAGAGTTCATTCTAGTGGGACATTTCACTAAAGACTTGTTCCATCTGAAGATATCGCCGCCCAAAAC
>JJOG01005364.1:0-19444 GCA_000715275.1 Gyrodactylus salaris
ATGGTACACTACTATTAAGTAGATTATTATTAGGTTAACCGTTTATTAATGGAAATTTATTATTTAATTGTAGAAATCTGAATAAGTCATATATGAGAAAGTATTGATAAATTCGTGAAATAGTATCAACCAGACATATACGCGTTTCATCCTTGTTAGGAATCATCAGTATGTCATAGGCGAGAATCGAACCCTCAACCAGTGTATTGGGAGTCCAATGCACTAGCCACTGGGCTATCCTCTCGTTTTTACATATTTTCACAAATTTACTAATACTACTCAATGATCCACTTATGCGAGCGCTTCCAATCCTGAATTCCTTCCCTTTGAATTCAGAACCCGCGCCACTGTTTTAATTCTAGCGTTTCTCAGTGCCTAGACACAACATAGAGTTAGTCTTATCCAAATTAGTTTTAATAACCTAGTATTATTATTAGTTTTATGGTACACTAAAATGGTTGTGGTGTACCATAAAATCTATATAATAATTTTTTCAGGGATTCTTTATAATTTATAGATTGATTCAGACTAAAAGCTTACCATCAGAATATTGATAAGGGATACTCTGAAAGTTTACACTAGTCATGAGGTCCATGAGAGCGATGCTGGCAGCTGCATTCTTCGCTTCATCCTGCGTTGTATACAACGTCTGTGTGAAGAATGACAAATTCTTTAACGGAAATTGAACCTTGAATCGTGGAAAAAAAATTAAGTACACATGAAAACAACGCAATTACATTGAAAAAAATATATCAAAAAAACATAAAGGTCAGTTCAATTCTTACGTCAGCTACATTTTTATTCAACAAAAGTTTCATGGTTTTTATCATTTTACAAGATAAACTCGACAGAGTGTGTGTGTATCAATAATAACTATTGAAAAAAAACCATGTCATTTTTGATACAAAAATAACCATGTTAGAAAAATAATGTATTCTAATTGAAAATCAGAATAAGACTCTCTCTCTCACTCTGTATTAGCTGACTAAGTGAATTTGACTGTATTTCTAAATATAGATTGTCAACACGTTAGATATTTGGCTTGTTGCTATAATAATCTGTGTGTACACATGCTTTTATGGTCAATTTCTATAAACACTTTGATGAACGTTTCTTTCTCACTTTCGAAGCTTTTTACGAGACTGTAGAATGTTTGTTTATTTAGAACTGTAATTCTTTCACGCTGCACTTCCTGTTGTCTTACTGGTTGCAGAGAGTAGAGCCTGACTGGCCTAGTTCTTATTTCCTGCTTTGTGATGATTTCGACAAAACGATTACCTAAGATTAGTCGGCTAAAATCACCCCACCCCCGTAAAGTCATTTGTCTCAGAAAAGTGCTTTTGTGTATTCGAATTTATCATCCAATCATATTTTAACAATGATTATTTATTGACCTCTGATTTCAAGATTTCAGCAAATGGAAACATTCTCTTGACAAGAATAAACAGGTTCTATATATTGGCCGATCCCACAAAAATGTTCACGTAAAATGTTCCAATAATTTGAGACAGCTATCTAAATCGAACAGAATTTTCTATTGTACATTTCTTTTATTTCCTGAATCAGAAAATAAATATATTTTTCTCGCTGGATAAACTTTTGAAAGTTTTTTCCTGAAATAATTCTGATGCAAATGAAGAACCTGAATACTCTTGTGTCCATTTATTTGGCCAAAAAAAATTTGAATTTGAAAAAAGTTTTTTTTATTTTTATGCGTTAAATCACGAAATTGCATGATCAATAGGGCCACACACATTAATACATCAAAAAATAAATTTCAATACATCTAAATTCGCGTATCAATACATTTCAAAGAGTAAAAAGAAATGCATATTTAATCCATATTTGATTCAAAAAATGCAGTATTTCGATACAAAATACAATTTTTTTCAGCAATTCGGTCTCAATTCAAAATCATTCTTGTAAGAAAGAGGATATGTATGAGCTTTATTCATGGATGGTAAAATTAAGATTTTTAAAAATTCCAGTGCAGTTTTTATTTACATTTCCGAATTTAACGATAGTTGACATGTAAAAAATTGTGAAAATAATTAAATCCCATCGATAAAGATATAAAAAAATTGTAATACATATTTAATGCATTTCTACTTTTGGACCCGAGGGTCCAACAAATTTTTCGTTAGTATATTTGGTATTTTGAGAAGAAACATACCTCATTGCATTGTGTGGCCCTAATGATCAGTAAACTCTTCCGAATTTTGTTCTCGAGTGTATTTTTATTGTATTCAGATGAATGATACATTCTCTCATTACATGCTAATGACTTGAGACTTTGTACCTTGTCATTAAAAAAAGAGCACTGGTTAAACACCAGTATTGATAAATCTCTACTGTTGACTTGGTTGGGTATTTGCATAATCTACATATCCAAAACATTGATCATTTTCCATCGATTTCCACGAACGGAGGAGTTGAATAATTTACACAATTCAGAAAATAGTGATTTCTTCTTTCATTCCAACAATTTCACTCACGTTGCCGCAATAATTGCGAACTGTCTTTTGCTCCAAGTCCTTGTAGTCGTACGGGATCACGGTGTAGACTGGTGAACCAAAGTTGTTGACTTTAGAAAATTGCTCCAACAGCTAGAGAAAAATGTGCAAACTTTAAAAGGGAATTTAAATGCTCGCCTTATTTCGCAAACGCTTGTTCAAAACTCAAGTACCACTGATTAATTTAACAAAAAGTTACTATCTCTTCACGTTCTGCTCAAAAATGATTATTATTATATCACTAGGATGGACCATAAAAATGATTTTTGAAGACTTGCTAATACGATAAAAGAACATATTCCTTAATTCACCTTTCTTTTCACTTAAAATTACTTTTTAGAGTATCTAACTCGAAAACAGCACTTTCATATATAAACTCGTAAAATAACAATCTAATGTCTTATTTTATGATTCAAAAGTAAGAAAAATAAATAAATATGATGAGGAAACACCATACTCAAAATTCCGATGCATTAGCAATCGAAAAAAATACTGTTTTCGAGTCAGCTATTCTAAAAATGAGTTTTAAGTGAAAAAAAGTAAATTATGATTTAGAATATGCTCTTTCAATGAACATTTTTCAAAAAAGGATTTTAATGTTCGACCCTATTATATCATCCTGTAATTTCGTGATATGATAGGCTATTTTTACATACACTGATATCTTCTAGTCTATCCGATCAGGAACAAAAAGTAAATTTGAGAAAAACGGTTATTTCAGTAAATTCTTCACTTACCTCAAAATTAGCAAGTGGGTTTATCTGAGTCTTTTGTAATTTCTAGAAAGGAAAATTTCAAAATTAAATTCCAACTTTCTATCCGGCTGTCCCTCGTTCCGTATTAGGATGATATGATGGCTTTCAGAAAAGAGAAACACAGTATTTTTCTAGGAGAAGATATCGTGTCATAAAAATAGCCAGGCATATTCGCAAATTATCTCACGGGATTTTTGAGGCTACGAGAAATGCTTGCAAAATAAACTTTATTCTGGCCAAAGGGTTACTGAAGCAGAATCACATAAAATCATTCCTAGGTTTACTCTCGTGTTAAAATCACCCTTTTCATTCAAATAAACAGTTTAAATCAATTAGATAATAGCCAATTAATCAACGAGGTGAGGTTTATGTGGGTTTGTGACCTTAGAACGATATAAACAATCCTCTGTAATATACTTTTGAATTGTGCGGTCCAAGTTTCTCCTTGGATCGACACAACCCAAGGTTGATTCTATGAAGAAGACTTAAATCACAAGTTATTGGGCTTTTTGAAGTAGAACCCAACCAATGCTTTTCAATGAGGAAGATAAAGGATTGCCTCAAAGGTTTCAAATATGAATGAGAAAATTTTGAATTAAACTCTAAACTCATGGGCTATTGTTAGGTCTTGAAAGGATCATTTGGACCTATTTTTCATTGGCTAAATCAGAAAATGTGTTTAAATCATGTACAAATCCATTTGAAGCGAAATAACGAATATTGAGACAAGTTCAGTGATTTACTTCTACAGAATGATCTAATTAGCTGATGTTAAAATCAAGGAAATTTTGGATTTCAGAATTGAATAATTATCAAAATCGTCTTTAGAAATAGAATTTTTTCACAAGTGAGATTAAAACGAAAAAAAATTAAATTGTTTAAATTATTATTTTGAAGTGTTAGGGATATTTGCGTTATTTTATTAGCTTTCTCCTCTTTTCGAGTAAACTCACATAAAACCATGAATAATATACAAGTCATCGTCAATATATTCTCTGCACCGATATGTAGAGATAACATAATTTCTCAAGAAAATAAAAAATTATCAGCTACTCTTGAGTAAGTATTATTTAAATGCATTATAAATTTTATTATCAATGTACTTTAAAGAGATTACTGTCTAAAGGTCATTTAAAAAGTATAACTCACTTGTATCGGATGCTTTCTATCACGCTGCGCCCCAACACTCCGGCTTCCCGCGGCATTTCTCTTGCCAGGTCTGTTTGCATTTTGCCTAAGGAAAACAGTTTACTTCTTATAAAAAGATATTTTATATCTTTGTCTTGACACTCACCCAGCAAAACTAAAGTTTATCCCCTGGAGACCGTTTTGTTGAATGAATTGTGTGGCACTATTCAACAAATGCGTATTTGGTATCATGTTATTACTAATCGGATTATTCGCGTTAAAACTCAGCCCTGGCGATTGAGCTTGAAAGCTTGGAATGTAACCGTTCAAGTCGGTGATGAATAACTCATTTTGATTAAAGGTTTTCGGAGTCTTGACGTTCTGCTGGTGATTCTTATCTGCCGGCTTTGCCCATGTAATTTCCACAGTTGAGCCGCAAATTGTGGTGTCTTGAAAAAAAATGTCTTACTACTCTGTGTGTAATGTTATGAATTATCGCGCGCTCTCACTATTTAATTCTCTAAGGCATTTCTCAGCCTTTTCCCTCTCTTGGAAGTGAATGAAAGCGAAATCGCTCATCTTCTTGACTCTCTCCACAGCCGTAATATCTCCCCCACTGTGGGCCACGAATAGTTGCTTCAGTTCCTCCTCTGTTGTATCGACCATGAGGTTGCGAACGAATAGTATTTTCACCTGAGAATTTTAAACCAATGAAAAAAATAATAATTTAAGCTCAAACAATTATTCTTACCTTAGACATTGTATCTTCGTTAACTTCGCGTTCCGGTTCTGCCCAATCGACATGTATGGATTGGCCCCATAATTTGGGTTGTTGATGATGCAGCTTCCTTCTAGCAATTGCTGCTGTCTTATGACTGGTGTATTCGACAAAGGCGAATCCCCGATTTTTCGTCTTGTCATTTATACTAGGATATGATATGACATCTTTTACGAATTCAGTTATATTCATCATCTGCTCTAAGATCTCTTCTCTCGTCTTATTTTTCGGAATCCCGCCGACAAACAGCCTACAGTTGTCAACACTAAAGCAGACGCCGATATTCTTCCCTTGGCGTATTTCATAGTTGTTGAGCTCAGTTACAGCCCTTTTGGCGTCCTCTTTATTAGTGTACACACAAAATCCATATCCCTTATTAATATCCACTGACTTGATCATTAGTCGGAATTGATAAATCTTTCCGATTCTCTCAAAGATTGGCACAAGTTCATTCTCAAAGCAGTTCCTAGGAATGTGTCCTATGAATACCTCGCAGCCACGCGTTGGTATCTCATCGGTCCAATTTGGCGGTGGGCCGTAAAGACGCTGGTTCTTCTCTTGCAAAAAGGGGTACTTGGTGCGATTCAATAAAGCACTCATCGCCTCTGACAATTGGGCCTGCTCAACCGTTTGCACTTCCCCGTTCATTGGGAACTGGTAGGCTTGATTGAGTTGAACTTTAAAGTTATTCATCAAATCTGTCTTTTCAGTAAACATTGGACTCTGTAGATTGATGTGCATAACTTTGAAATGCTCTCCAAGTCTATCGCAATGTTCAAAAGACATTTTTATATTTTTATTCGTTTTAATTTTTTGCAGAGAAAAATTTATTGGTAGTACAAATATATATTCGTTCTATCATTAATAGTGGTAACCTATTATGAAAAATACAAAACGATATATTCATAAGAGACTTATCGAAAATGTAGATTTAATTTTACCACGGGAACATGATGTTTTTATAGAACAAAAAGTAATGTAAATAAAATAGGGTGGACGAATCGCTAAAGGCTGATGACAAATTATTAATTCATTTCGTTTCTATCAAATGTTAAGAAACACAAACAATACTCAGTATATATCTAACAGTTTTGTTTGTCCTGTGTGTGTTCATTGTCATTTGTAAGTTTTTCTTAGACTATATAATTATTAAAGAATGCACAATGTAATGTATCAATTTCTGGCACTTGTCTTTTGAAATGAAAACCAAAAAAGAATATGTACAAAGTGTTGACTTACTTTTTAATCCGATTGTATTCTCTCATTATAATCGACTTTGATCTGTGAAAAGATTGATGATTTAGAGTTTGTGTAGGCTCCTTTGGCTGCAAACAGAAATGACGAAAAGTTTTGCAAATCTTTTTCTCTCACATGAAAAGATGTAGAAAAGCTGTTGCGTGATCTTTCAATGAAATTTTTATTTCTCAAAACATTATAGGTTGACCATGTAGTAACATTTCTCGTTGAATGCTAGTCTAATTTGATTTTCTTAGAGAGAAAAAAAGGTTCAAACTTTCTCTCGATGAAATATTGATTCTTAGACCTTTCACGAAGAAAGAATGGACAAATGGAATTCCTCTTTGAAAAGATCTTTCGAGAAGGTTTTAAATTTTTATGACACAAACTTTGACGCTTCATGCACTTTCTAGATAAAAAGTAATTGCATTTTCAGTAAGATTTAATCTCAATCTGTATTTGGGTTAAAGTTCAAAAAGTTGGCTCGACTATTCATCGTAGTTTCTGAAATAGGGAAGAAAATAACTGGCAATTTAATTGAAGTCTCCGTGCTTATTGATGGAAGATGAAATCTTGAGTCCTCATACGTTTTCGAAAGAAAATGGTGAACGTATTTGTCGGGAAAGTAATTATGCCTTTGTAGTCCAGATAAATCTTCCCTACTGTTTTTATTATGATTCGATTAAAACTGATGAACTTCAATTTGTCATAACACCTCTACTTCTAGTCAGAATTTGAAGGTTCTTTCTTCTTGAAAATTTTCATTAATTCACATAAATTTCTAACCCATTCCAAGCTTGAATAGTTTATGAAATGAGAAATTAAATGTCCCATTTTGAAAGAATTCCATTAAATTCTTCTTCAATACTCAGGGCCATTTTTTCAAGGGTTTATAACATTAGTTAAATTCCAATTGAAACAAGACTTATGATTAAAACTATTTGATTTATTGGTCATGCTACTAGAAAGTATAGTTAGGAGATAGAGTTTATTCGTTAAAAAAGTATTAACATTTGATCGTCTATTCCCCTGATTCCTCTTGTTACGTCATTCTAATGCTAACTTAGAAAATTATTCAAAAACACAAAAGACATAAATAAGATCTCTCAAATGTATATTTAATTTTTCTTTGAGTTCAAAATTTTTTTTTTTTCAGAAATATTTGTCATTTTATTTGAAAGATTTTTAATTAATGACTTGAAATTTAGCAAGAAGGATTGACACTCTATTCGCCTCAGTATGACTACTTTTCATGCAAATATAGGCAGTGCCCCTCATTAATAGTATCATTACAGGGATTAAAGAACTCATCTAACAAGTGTCCATTGAAATTAAATTTAAAAAAACTACAAAATCGTAGATCACTGTTTTATATTGAGAAACAGTAGTGCAGGAAAGATTTTTCGAATTTTTTTCGGTAAAGCTCTGGTGGCTACCCCCTCAAAAATACCTCAACAATGAATTATGGTCCATAATTTGGTAAATCATACTATTTAAATTTTTCACATACTACTAACTAGTGTAATAGTAGTTACAAGGGTCACAAGAATAAGTCTAATATTAACTAGAACAGTTCAAGATCCACCTCCCTAGAACCTGATTCAATCAGGCCGATTCAGATCACCGATGTAACAATCTAATGCTAGATTCTTCTCCTCAGTCGCAGAGCTTCTTTAACATGGCATTTCTAAGTTTCTAGAAGTTTTTCTACTCTATGTCAGTATTATGTTTACTGCAAAACTTGCTTTTTTAAACTAGTGTAACAATTCTACAAAGAATTGATTGAACCAATCAATTGATTGAATCAAAAATCAAGAAAATTATTTTAATAACAATTTTATTGTTAAAATGGTTTAAGATTAAATTTATAGTTTATGTTCTTCGAATAATAAGTTTTGTAGATACTTTTGCAGATACTTTAGTCTTTAGCATCGAGAGAGCCTCTCGGAGAGACTTGTGAGGACTCCTCACTGAGGAGCCATGCAGCAAGTTTAGATTTGCCCTAAGATAGGTGTGTTTAAACTTGTCTCTGGTATTGTGACCATGACTTAGTAAGTCATTGACTTACCATATTTCGGAACTATATTAATCTTTATATATAAAAGTTATATTAAAAGTTTACAAACGAAGTTGCTCTAAAAATTCGCTAAATAATTTTGAATTCAAAATATCACAGCTTTTCAAAACTTTTAAAAAACTTTTAAAAACTCTAACTATCTTTGTTTATAAAAATTCAATATTTTTACTTTTTAAATTATTTCATAATTTTCGTAGTTTCGTTATCTTTACGTTATTCAACCAATCTTCTCGTCAGACATGAATAAAGAGGCCAATTCGATAAGATTCCTGTCAAAGAGCTTCAGATTTCCCAAAGGATTTATAAATTTTTTTCATAAAAAGAACTCTGACTTCCCAAAGAGCTCATCTGAAACGAATATTGATGCAGCTGTAGACAATTCAGATTCGTGAGTGGTTTATATCTTTTCGAATGTTTAGGATCTAGAAATCTACTTTAGTGTTTTCATTAGAATTATGAATAGAAGTTGTATATTTATAAAAATAATCACAGTGTTGATGGCGGCCAGTACTGGATTTGTAAGCGAGTGTAGAGAGTTTCACTGTACCATCTAGTTTTCGATAAGTTGAAATAGGAAATTACCTATAGATTTGAAGAAATTGATTTTTAATCCTCCAGAAAGTTGTGAGAAATGGTCCAATATTCCTTTATTGGTCACAATAAATCTTGAAGCTGGTTTAACTATCTTAGGACTTGATGCTTCAGAACTTTTTCAAAAATGTCGAATCTTTTCAATAATTAGCAGAAAAAGAAGCAAAATTATAAGGATCGAGTCATTTTTTGTCATTTTTGCAAATGAAGACTATCAAGATGTCTTCATTTAATTATTGCTTTGCTAATTCTAGGGGCTGAATATGCACTTGTGAGTAGTAAATGAATTGGTTTAGTCAAAATGACAATGAATAAGAACCTAGATTCCCACTGATCAGAATTAATAACCAGGTCTGAAAACACAATTAAAGCCCTAATAATTACACATTCAAAAAGATCAGGTCACAAACTCTTTGGCAAATAGTCTTAAAACTACTTCCATTTCTGAAATTTAATGAGATCTGAGTGAGACTTTTGTGATCACTTTCTAGTATTTCCCGCGTAAATTAAGATACTAAAGACGGCATTTTGTTTATTAAAGTAAGCATAACAGTTTTATTGATTCTCTATTCAATGTCTTTTCAAAAATAGAACAGAATGAAGGTAATGACGAAAAAACTTATCTTGAGATAATTAATATGTCAATTAAGAGACATTCTACATAATTGCACTTTTCAGCTCTGAAACTTGAACATGAGAAGGTTCTCTACCTGCTCTCTTTCTTTCATCTGGCATCTCTAGGAATATAGACAGATATCGAAAACATTGACTTTTTGTTTGATCAAATTTAAAAGAAAAATATTCAAAATGCATTATTTCCTAAATAATTCCCAACTAAAAGATGAAAATGCAATCACCCAACACAAAAAAAGGTTTTATAATTTTACGAAATTATTCCAGCAGAATTTTCAAATACCTAAATTATACAGAATCATCTCTTGAAATAAAAACCGAACCTTGATCTCACATTTTGTAGCTATTTTGAACGGTTTAGATTTTAGGTCTTCGTAAGAGACTGCTTTTAAGAAAGCTTAACAATCGTTTACATAATTATCAATTTCTATAATTGGTTCAAAAAATATTGTTACCTCTATTTTATGATAAAAATTTTATGAATTTTTGTTTCCAAATTTTGAATTTTTGAGCCAGAAATGTGACTCCATGGCTCTATTACTTTTAGGCGCGTTCTTGAAATTTAAACCCCGGCTCAACTCTGCTTCTCAAAAAGCGATCGATTTTTTTTCTAGATTATCTTAAACAATGCTGATCCAAAAATGCAGTTTTTTCTTCATATGGATAACTGATTTGGCATTTCAAAAACACTATCTTAGAGGTAATTCTTTGTTCTATTACAAAACATATGAAAAATACAATGTAACTTATTGAGCAGTAATTGTACCTCGATAATATTAATTTATTTCCAGTGACACTCATAGAGACACTAATTAAGGGTAAACATTACAGTAAATAATAGCAATGCATAAATATGGAAACCATATTATGAAAGAAGAGATTTCAATTTACCTAGATGAAAAAATTAATCGCTGAGAACTTTAGTTTGAAATTAATTTTTTCAATTTTTACAATAAAATTTTCTTTAAAAGAAAAAGGTTTCAAAAAATTCTGCAACAATTTCTAAACCTAAAAAAAATACGTTTCAAGTCCACAAAGAGAAAGCAACACTTTAGCTAGAAATAAAACGTATACACTGTTAGATTGATAAGCGCTTGTTATTTTATTATTTATTAAAAGTAAATTATTGATTGCAAATTAAACACTCAAGTTAACAGACACCGCTGCAACAATTATAGACGCTACATCTATGTACTAACAAGTACATTCCCGATGCAGTCTTTTTGTTGATGAAGTCTCCTTTGAATCTCATCGCATTATTTGGCTTTGGTTTTCTGAATAAGTAAAAGAAATCCATAATTCATTGAAAAGAAGGAAGATTCACTTGTACAGTCTACAATGAAATAAAATCGATCTAAAAGACTGATTCATTCTAAAGTTTATATTTCTTTTGGGTTTTACCTGAAACTTGTAACGGACGGATTAATAAACTATAATTGTACATTTTGCGTGTCTCTTCTCCACGAGTACAATACAACGTTGAATATTATTATCCCTGAAATCACAATTGAGAAAGCCTATTCTGTCTAAGAGTCGTGATTAGACCCTTTGAGAGTCCAAGAGATCAAATCTTTTGGTTTCTCATGGCTATGTTAAGAGCATCAAAAGTCTCATTTTCCCCTTCAAAAGGTTTTATTCTCGTCCTAAATTCATGAAAGGTTGTCGCGGTTGAGTTTATAATTCACGCATGATAGTTGATATTATGACTCATAATTTATGAGTATACTTTTAGCATATATGCTCAAAATAAAGCATATTTTCTTTTAACAGAAAATTTTCAGAAAGGAATGCATTTTTTGTGTAGCCCTACTGATAACATGTCTCGACAAGTAAGACTAAATGATTATATTGTAGATACAGAGAATCAAAGTGAATTTGGAGTAAAACTCAAAAATTGATAAAAAAAAGTGAAATACCTCCTTCTCCTAGTCTCATTAGCAGAGATTCAATTAATCATTCAGTGTTGATCAAAATTTGATCCGCAAAATATTTTTCTCTTGTTATTTTTCACTTCTGCACCTCAATGTTACAATATTGTAACGAGAAATAGATGCTTGAAAAAAAATATTCTTTGCAGCCAGAAAGATCAAATCTCATTGAGATCCAATTAATAAAAGTAATTTAAAATTTAATTGCAAATTTTAAGGCGCACAGACTGGCGCAAAAACTTCCATAGACGAGATTTGACATTACATAATATGATGTTTGGTTGCTGTTACTCGATTGAAACTGTATATATGTTGTTGTCAGAGTGGAAACTCCGTCAGTGTATACACTGCCCAAAAGAATTTCGTCAATGTGGAAGCCGAGTGTACACAAAGAAAGGAATACAAATTCATTGATTTTGAGCGAAGAGCGATACTTGGAATTACTAGAGAAGATCAAACTACCTACTACTACTTTCGAGATTACCTTGGAAGAATGACAAAAACCTCTATAAAATACAAAAGAAATACAGAAGTAATTAAAGAAACAAATTTCAATGCCGGATATTTGAGTACAATCAGTTCTGATGAAGAAGGCGAAGAAATTAGTCAATTTTTGCATGAAAAGGTGAAGAGTATAAACTCAATTAGGAATTATTGTCTCATGAATATGCAAGATAACGCTCGAAAGATGATTTCAGAATCACAAAAAACTCTTTTAAAATTGGAGACAATGTAATTGTGAAAATACCAGATGTCGATAGGTGCAAATTAGATAGTTCGTCCCTATTATCAGTTATTATTGGTTTTGAAGATAACCTCATGGTTCTTGGAACAAGATCTGAAATCTTGGAAGGAGAATATACCTCAAATCAGTTCACATCAATAAAGGAAGAATTCTTTACTATTGATCAAATTCCAGAAAAGAGAATATCTGTGATATCATTTGATACTCTTAAATAATTACACAGAACATTCCTCGCGGTCTCAAGTAGGGGAATTAAATTTTTTTTCTCTTGGAGTTTAGGCTTTCTTAAAAATCAAGCTTCCAAGTAACCAATCAGAAGATTTGAAGCGTGTGTGTGCGTCTCCTTTATGCCTGCCCCTCCTCTGATATTGCATCACGTAAAAGGGCTGATTTGAAACGATGATCAAATTCAAGACCGAAATCTTCTGCGACCATTTGTTATTTAAAAAACGAGTCATAAAAATTGACAAAATAACTTGTGTTTTTGATTAGAAGTTTGCAACTAAAGAGTAAATAACGAGAGCCTTTGAGAAATACTTTTCATTGAAGAATAACGAAAATTCTTTTGTTGATTCAACTAAATATATACCTCTTTCATACAAAGAGTGAAAAATATCCAATAAATAAGAGCAAGAGTCAATACGTCTTTA
This sequence comes from Gyrodactylus salaris, assembly GCA_000715275.1. NCBI lineage: Eukaryota > Metazoa > Platyhelminthes > Monogenea > Gyrodactylidea > Gyrodactylidae > Gyrodactylus > Gyrodactylus salaris. The sequence goes on from JJOG01005364.1 coordinate 13,035, forward strand.
TGAAATTCTCTGAAACTGAGCTCATCTGATAATTTACTGATTCAGTCTTTATTTTGACAATTTCCCAAAAGATTAACCCTATCTAGAATATTTTTCTTTTGTACACAGTAATGTTGAAAATATTTTGGAGGAGTTCTTCAAGTGTTTTCCAGGAGGTTATTGGTTATTGAAGCATTTTCCAAAATCCATGTCAAGAGTCAAGTGTATTTGAATCTATAAATCTATTCGAATTCATGGGGCTTGAGAATTGTAAACATTTTATTTAATATATATATATATTATTACTCAAAAGTAGTACCATGATATAAATTGTATAATTTTGTTTTCATGTTTTCGACGAAAACTTTTTGTATGATAGATGAGTTAATCAATAGAGCAGTATTGTGTAGTACAAATCACAAGGTCTAGATAAAATTATTTCTATAATGATCGCTTATGAGTAGTGTATGTAGATATGAACTTAGCAAAGCGATTTATTTGAATAGACTAATAAAAGTGTAAATCTCTATATTCAGCCCTGCTCAGTAAATACATAGCAATGCGAATACAGATGTGCTATTTAGTTGTAAATCTTCTATTGGATTCTAAATAAAAAGGCAGCAAATGTTCTTTAATACTCTAAGAACTTTATACGAAATCTTCTTATAAATTATCAAGTGTAAGAATACACACACAGAGTGAAGCTCATTTCTCACTGAAAATTTACAAATTCATTTAGAAGAGGAAAAATGAAACAGCTCTCTTACTGTGAGTCATGTCTAGTAGTGAAATTTTTCTCAATGAATTCCAAAAGTATAAAGTATGGTAAATCCAGCATAGTCTAAAAACTAAATTTAAATAAAAACAGAGATTATTATTGAAAAACCGAGTTATGCAACATTTAATAAAAAAGAAAACGAAAGAAGATAAATATAAAATCCATTTCGTTGTAGTTAGAGTAAAACTGAGAGTCTCTCTTTGAAAGAAAAAAAACACCTCGTGTTTCGTAATGTTTTCGTCTGCCATTAATCGAATATTTTCCTTTAGGAAGCGTACTCAAGATAAACGAAGTACGAAGAGCTCAACCAGCCAACTAGCTTCCTGCTCGCCAGTAGTAAAACTAGTGAATTCGGATTCCTTCCAGGTTACAGACAATCGCTCCAAGAAGAATGACAAAAAGTTCTTTGAAAGCATTCTAACCCCAGAGCCCATGGCAGACGAAACCTTTCAGGGGCAGCCTTTGTGGCCAACAAATGGAGAGTTTTTCCACAATCAGAGGAGACAGATGTCGTTAAAGAATTACACGTTAGATAACTGCCAGAAGCAGCCAGCAGGACATTATTCCAGGAGGAGCGAAATATTGAATAATCATGAGAATCCGACTATGCCGATGGGCGATGTTAAACCGAGAAGGTCAAGGACCCTGAACTATATGGACCGTAGGAAGAACTCATCTGGTTATAATTCCGCCTTTAATCAGGGCTATAATAACGACCAGAATTTGGATTATAGAAGAAATTTGTGAGTTTCTGCATACTCTCAACTCTGGGGTTGCTTTTAACCCAATAGAAGTAGTTTTCTGTTTTTTTTCGATCTGAGATAAGCCCAACATCTTTTCTAAAAATTGTGGGGATAATTCTTGACAGATGATTACAAAATATCTGTTTGGTGTATTGAATATTAGGTTGAATTTTGTGAATCCACCAAATTTTTTAAGGGTAATTATCAAAATCAAGTGTAGGGGTAGACATTATTATTACAACCTATAGGACAGTCCAGTTGAAACTATTATGACCAAGTGGAGTTTTAATTTTCATGTTAATAAAAAGTGTCGATGTTGTTTATTTATCATAAACTATAGGACATAACGATGTATATTATCATAACGATGTGAAAAACTCTAAATATTTCTCATAAAAAAAGGCTAAAACATTCATAAGTTTTCGGATTTTTTTATCAACAGAGGAGTGCTCAATAAGGACTGCTTATATATTTTTTTACAAATATTTTCTCGGCAACAGACCTCATTCTCAATTACACTTAATTGTATTTAGAGTTGATGATAAATAAACAACATCTACACTTGTTATTGATAATTTTACCGCTAATTTTAAAGTCTTCTGACTTAATTAACGCTAATCCAAGAGTGTAAAGAAACCAAGTCGATATTTAACTGCTTATACTACGGAATTCTTACTTTCAAGTTGAAACGGGAAAAAAATTCGAATTCATGTAAACATCTATTGACCAATTAAAAAGCCAAGAAATGAACTCTGAGTTGATAATATCTAGTTCAACCACTGTACATATCGATGTTGTATATAACAATATACTCTAATTGATCTCTGTGAGTAGTGTAATTAATATTCATGAATATTAGATAGCAAATGCTAATACACGAGGACTTGTTGTATTCTTACTTCTGCTAACATAAATCAATAAATAAAAATACACTTTACTTATTCTAACAAAGCAGTCGAGAGAATAACACCTATCGGGACAGCATCGCCATGAACTTCACCTCTTCGACAATTCCGATAAATTGGCCCCCCAAAAATATCCCATCAATAGACTTTGGGAGGACGAACGATGAGAGAATGAACTTTGACCAGTGGTATTCTCGGACGCAAAGCATTCCCAGCTTTCCATTCTACAACATCTCAGAGGACCTCCTCAATAGGGCGGAGATTTTGAAGAATAACAAATTTTATGGCGAGTCTTTTTGCATTTTAATATTTTAACCGTTCAACATCCAGAGATATCCTTTTCGTCATTACTCGGTCGACCGATTACAATATTATTTGAGATTCTTAAAGAGCAGGCGTTAAAAACATGCTTTTAATGAGAGAAATCGTTTGCCGAGTAAACTTATCTCGAGGAGAGGTTAGTAATCCTCTAACAAGAAATATTTGTACTAATTTGAGCTTATATTGAGTTACTCATAATTGCAATACTAATTCTGTACTGATTTCAATGCAGAGAAATTAGGATAAATATTATTTGAATTGAGTCATACTACTCGTAGTAGTATGTTCAAGCCCATATATGATGGGTTTTAGAAAGGTTTTGAATGATTTTTGAGTAAAGTAAATAAAACCATGTTCTTGATCCTGATTCATTTCGAGAAAAGCGGCAATCTTCAGCGGATTTCACTGAAACTACTTTTTAAAGGGGAAAGAAAATTTTCGATTTCAATTTTTCCGACAACGGATAAAAAACTCAACTGGTGCATGGAGCTTTATCCATAACAGGTAGCCCTAGTGTCTCTAGGCGACTAGGAGGGTTAAGGCTGAAATTCTTTGTTTTGAGAGTAGAATTGAAATATTTTCTCACACAGAAAAAATTAGATTTTTTATGAATAAATTACTGGTAGAAATTATTCATCTTAAAATCTGAATTAGTAATCGAGAGCAAAGTAGCTTTTGAGCTTCTATTCAATCTATTTAATTTGTAATCTTTGCAGCAACGATGAAAAATTTGTAAGGTTCAACGCAAATATTGCCGTATTTGACATTTTTGCACAATTTTTTAGTGGAGTTATCCGTTATAGATAAAGTTCCATAAACTAGAAAAGTTTTCTTTGAAGTATTTTACTGTATTTCATACTGGACAGCTTACTCTAGAATAAAGATGGCGGATTGAACATTTCCTTCTCAATAAACAGCATTCATATTACGATATCAATTAAATTCGCTTACAATTAAACTGGAGGCTCTCCGGTAGAGAGTAGAATTTAAATTTTTGAATTGAAATAATGTTAGTCTGGAAGGAAATCATGAACCCTAGAATTCCTCCATTGAAACTACAGGTTACTTTCCAGATAGCGCATAATTGTTCGATATTTGTGTAACGAATATTTAAATTTTATTGTAACGAACGAAAGAAATTATGTGTTATCTAGAGAGTAACTTGTACTATCGCAAGTCTTGTTGTTGTGTGGCCACACTCCACATTTCCCTGCTACCTTTTTAGATAAGGTTAGATAATTCAATCCTCGCTTATTAATATCAAGTTGATATCCTTCGGGAATCCATCACATTTTTAGTTCAGTCTGTCCGTTCCTCCGTTTGATTCTCTTCTGTCGTCCTGTCCTCTTCGTTCGTCCTAATTTGGTTATCGTTCAAATTTCTGATCAATTTTCTTAAAAAATTTTCTGGCTCGCCCTTTTCTTCTAACACTGTTCTTAATCTGGTCATCTCCGGGCTGATTTCTTCAGGGCTTGCGATTCTCCTTATTCGTTTACACATGCCTATTACCAGTCCAACCTTGTAAGTCATTGGGCTGAAGTAGTAGGCGAATGTAGAAAATATTTCTTGATTAACTTAAATAGTTCTTCGGAAAACTATGAATGAATGTTGACGGTAATCATACTATAATTTAAAACGCATACAAATTCATTGAATCATCTCTTTACAAACCAATAGGCTATGAGATTTTAGAATGGATCAGTGATTCCTTCTCCCCAGCCAACGCCTACATGGCCAATCACTTTTGCAACTGCATGATCATCTTGGATCTCATCCGTCAGACGAATTGGGACAAGAGTCAGGTTAGAACGAACACCTTGCCGAATATTCCAGTAAACAACCTGCTGGCAGATCCATCGGTCTCGTGTAATAAATCTATCGGATTCAGCGGACATAGCCGGAGGAATAGCTTCTGTCAAGACGACCTCTATGAGTGGACCCATAAGATTATTGGGAACTCGATAGATAGGAGGCTGGAGGCGTTCGAGAAGAACTTTCAGAATAGAATGGAGAACAAGATACAAGAATATGAAATGAGGATATTTCAGGTAAGTCTGTGAATGGTGCTGATCACAGAGTTGATCCTCAATTGGAATATTCCAAATCGAATTTTAGTTAGATGCACTAGTTGGATTTTCTATTCTACTTCAATCTTGATTCGATTTATTTGAAATCGGATGAAATTTACGAAGAAAAATATCCAGAATGCTTATCTTTTCATATAAAACAGGTTACTTAAATTATAATTTAACACATAGCCTTTGCTTCATTTTAAGATGACTTATTGTCTCCAAAATATGCCCTGAATTGAAGAATTATTAAATAATGGGAAGAACAGAATAAAAATTGAAGGCAAAATTAAAGTTTTATTAAACTATTTGTACAAATTTCGAGCAATCTCTTTAGGATTTATACAGTGCTAAAACATAGGTATGCCCGTTATTATTGGTTAGACATTTTTTTGAAACGACTGGCCTCCTAATTGGTCAGGGTAGAGATGTTATTTAGATGTTTTCTTAGTTGTGATCGTTTAACTTAATTCTGAGGAATGAGAGGATTTTACATGCCAAAGTGAGAGTGTGTATGAATCGATAGTTGTTGTAACTGCTACCCTGACCAATTAGAAGGCCAGTCGTTTCAAAATAAATTCTCACCAATAATAACGGTCATACCTATGTTTTAGCACTGTATAAATCCTAAAGAGAGTGCTCGAAATTTGTACAAATAGTTTTGCCTTCAAATTTTATTCTGTTCCTCCCATTATGAATTTCAAAGATGGATTCTACAACAGAGTAGAAAGTATTTTTAGAAATTGTTAAATATTTCTGGTCGCCCCATTCATCAATCTGGCCGTATTCTAATCCTGATTGGAACAAATCAATATTTGTTTCCTACATAGCTAAAAAATGACAACGTCATCACAACATGTGAACTACAAAACCAGCTAGAGTCCCTGATCAAGGAGCTGGAAAAATATCGCATACTTTCGAATATAAACGATCTCAATCGTTTCTCCTGGGTCTCAGGTCAGGCCCCTACAGGCCCTGCGACCAGACCTTCCTCAGGGATTCCATTCTTCTCGCCAACGACTGAAGGGGTCGATTTTAACAAGAATCCCCTAATCAATACTGGCGTCAAGAGTTCCGAAGGCCTCATTTGCAGTAACAGGGTCTTGGAAAAGGATCCGGAGGTGAGAATCAACTCAAAATTGATCACACTGGAGGATCTCAAGAGTTTCGGGATTAATGACGGAGTGACAGAGACGAACTTTGATGAGATTCACAAGGTTTGTTAATTCCATTCACCAATATCTATTACTTGTAATTGAATTTGATCCTCATTGGGGCACTGCTTTTTGATTTAAACCCTTTTAGATCGCAAACAATCGTAATCTAGACATGATTTCACGAGGAACTGTGTATTAAATATTTATTCTAGTTGTTGGAAACAGGCCAAAATATTTTTTCGTATTCGAATTAATTTGAACTGGCGCCAAAACTTAAACCGGGAATTTTTCGACTATCTAAAGATTCTGTGAGAGATGGGAGTAATATTTGGGAACTACATGAAAAATGCTATCCTTTAGAAGAAACGTTCTCAAATAAAAGGCCTTTTGTTAGGAAGATGTGACTGATGCTCGATTAGCCAGAAATTCGAAATCTGAACGGAGAATATTTTTCAAAC
>JJOG01005369.1:0-12036 GCA_000715275.1 Gyrodactylus salaris
TTATCTTCTCTTAATTATCTCTAGTTATAAATATACAGGTGTTCAAAGTTTTTAAAATACCATTTTAATCATCCAAATATTAATTTTCCAAAATCTTAAAACCGATGTAACATTGAAATTATGCAACCGAAGAGATTGACTGAAACAACTTCACACAGCTTAGGATTCCTTCAGGATATTATATCCCCGAACTACCTACGCCAGGTATAGACGCGTTTCGTCCTTTTGGGACTCATCAGTATACCGCAGGCGCGATTGAACCTGGTTCAATTCTCTATTGAAGATTTATTTTGTTGAATCAAATATTTTTACATTTTCTGGCAAGCCCTAGCTATAAAACTGTTAGCTTCTATATACCCGGGTTTACCTGGGTTAATCTTATTGCGTTATCATTTTTTTGTAGTTGGGTTTCAATAATTTCACTGTCCTTATTTAAATAATCCGATGAGACAGATTAAATAATTATTTATATTCTTTGTAGGAGTCAACTTAAATTTTCTCAATAAAACCCTTGAAGAAGCTTAGTCAACTTCATTTTCTAATTTGCCATCTTTGAATAACAAGCATGGATGTCGGATACCCAGATTACAAATGCACGTGGCTTTTTTACAACTCCTCCTTCCAAGCTCTTGAATAAAATGGGATTTTTATTTGCATTACTTGACGCTCTCATTGCGCTTCACTGGGGTTATCTAAAGTGAGGCGAGTCCTATAAATACGGCGTGGGTCTTCCCTTCTCGAATTTACTTGGTAAATAGCTGCAAACCCTCCTTGCCTATTATAACCCCTCGTGTGAACCTGAAGAGTGTTAGACGCGGTTATGAAACTCTTTTCAAAAGAAAATAGGCTTCAAATTAAAGGCTAAACAGTGTCACGAAAGGGTTTTTCCCAAATAGAGTAAATTCATTGAAAAAAAGTAGCATTCTCAAGAGTGTATCTCTTCAAGACAATATTCACATCTACCCAAAAAGATCTTCAAAGTTTAATTGCTACTTTTCTTCTCGTTAAAATGAATTGTAGTAAGATTTCTGTACCTCGTTCATTTTAATCACGGTTGAATTCGTTTATCGTATCATACAAACCCATTTTCAAAATGAAATATCAGATCACAAGAGGGGTAGACATGAACTATTTAACTCTTCGAAGCTCCTGATTGGTTATTTTAAGACTACCAAAAGTCTACTTGAGACCTCATAATTCTCTATTGTTTGTAAAGTTATCAAAGTACCAGAAATCAGGCTTCTTGCTTATTTTTTGTAGCCCTGGTGATAACAACAATAATCTTGTTATAACTTGTGCTGACAAAAACAAAATTTATACATTTATTTTGAGAAGGAAAAGAAAGAACAAATCATTAATCAGTCAAATCACACTTTGAACAAAAGTATCTGATTATTTTTCAAATTAAAATCATTAATATTGAACGCCGATTGCTCATAGTCGGACTTTGAGTTCAGGACCAACTTGGCGGACTGCTCAATGACATTTGCAATATTGACCTTTGTGTTCAGGGTCTGGAAGCTGACGAGGAAGAACATAGCGGCGCCAGTTTCGGTGTACTTCCGTTTCAGGAGTAATTCGTTCTCTTGGTTTTTGATATCGATAACCTCATAAGGGGACCTCGCAGGACTGGTCGCTAGGAGGTTTTGGGCCCTCATCTTTGTCTGAATGTATCGCCATTGATCTAGGGTCCTCTTGGATCTTCCCGGGTCGATGTTGACTGGATAATATGTCTCGTAGTTGAGATCGTTCACATATTTCCACTTTAATAGTTCTTGGTGGCCTGAGAACTACGTTAAAATTAATAAATTAAAATTTTTCAACCCACACAGGATAGTTCATTGAAATTTTCATCTGGCACAAGAGGGGTAGAGATGTTCTTTTATTTTAATATCTCTCATGATACAGGTACTTTATTCTTCACTCAATTCATTAGAATTTTACAATGCACCAATGTTTCTTTTTCAATATCTTCCTAAACCTACTCACGAGAATCTTGGTAAGAATACAGAAACTCACTAGATGGACCTCTTCGCCAGCCTTCATGAGGAAGCTACCTGGCAAGAATAACTCCAACGCCTGCAGGGTCTGATAGTCAGCATTATTCTCAGATTCTTGAGCAGCGTACCAGATTTGTTGAACGCTGGCAGGGACATTTTTCTCATCTAAAACTTTTCGTTAAGAAGCAAAACGGATACTTTATTTACAAGAACCTTGATGGACTCACTCATCTCTAGTTGGGTGATCAGGTCATCGGACCTCAGTTGGACCTTTGACTTGAGGGATACTTTGCTCATTACGACCCTTTCATCGTTGAGAGTCTTGCTCACATCTGAGTCATCGACGAACCAAATTGACTGACCTAAAGAATTCATATGGTATGAGAAAAGTCGAATTTTCTTTATTCATTGAACACTTCAGAGAAGAGCAATTTCTCACTTTCTTTAACAGAGCTCATAATACTTTTGAGAGATTCGTGAAATTCTGTTATTATATTTGTCGAATTGGTCAGATGGAAGCCATCCAAAGAGAAGAGTTGTTGGTGTTTTTTGAGGTTCTCCTGTAACATTAAGATCACCTAGAGAGAAATAATTGAGAATACTCCAAACTGTCGAGCAGGAAAAAATCAAGACTCTAGAAGCTTCAGTAGAGCGTCAAATTTACAATCTATGCTAATTTCTTTCTAAAATTACAATGCAAGGCAATTTTCGTGCGCAAGAAACTTGGAATCTGGTAGCCAATGATGTTACTTGATTCACAGTGACAACATCCTTGCTTTGCATAGGTCGGAGCCGTGTGAAATGTGATCGTACAGAGAAAAACGAATAAATGTTAATTTCATGACAGTATTAAAGGAAGGAGGAAATAGATTTTTTTTCTTTCTTAGAATTGAGTTTCATAGCCGAGTCTAACTCTCTCCGGGTTCACATGAGGGAGGAAGGTTTGAAACTATTTACGGAGTAAATTTGTTTCAAGGAGGGAGGAGACTGGAATCGAACCCATGCCATATGATATATCATATTTATAGGACTGAGGGAACATCCCACTACACCACCCCTCAAAGATTACATGGCTCTAGATTGATATTTGATATTTCTGATATTTTTTTCGGAAAATTGTTATTTTAGCCGGGACAATAAGGTTGAACTGATCCTCAGAAAGTTTGAAAAATGCAAGAATACTTATACTTATTTTATCATGTCAGAGAAATTATTATTTATATCAGTAATTTGAATAATTTGTGCTCAATTCAAATTTCACGCCTATTGTATACTATATAATACATTTTGTATTAACGTTACAACTTGTAATATATGAAAAGAGGATATTTCACTATTTTCTCGAGAGGGTTAAGAGTCCACATTTTAGAAAAGGATTTGTGACAAGGAGTCATTAATGAATGGACAGATTTTGTGAGTTTTCATCTGTAAATGGACTATACTTTCAACGTAATAGATTTTTCTCAAAAGTATTTTTGTGATGGTAGCTGAATAGAAAATAGCGTCACCCTGATTATCAGATCTGGCATACGTTCTCTGCAGTGTAGCTTTTTAATTTTAGAATAGAAAAAGTCCTCAAATCACCTTGGTATCAGACAAGTTCAACAATGGTGAATTTGGATTGCCATGAACGTGTCTGTAATACATGTTACGCTGTGGACTGAATGTATATATGCGCCTCTGACTGTCATGATCTGGCTGAGAATGAGAGGAAATAAATTAATATAATACATTACAATTACTCATGAGTAGATGCTCAAATGTTTAGTGTATAATTCTTCTCAATAGGCCTCATAGCGCGAAGAATGCAAGGTGAAACATGATAAAAAGGCTTACTTTTTGATCTGTCCAAATGTAAAAAGTAGATTTCGGATCCAGCTTGCTATTGACAAAGTGGGAACTCTGATCGCTCGTCTTGTGGATCTCCATGCCAAGTAATAGTTTCATATTATTCTTCGCTTTCGCCTTATTCTTCAAATCATTAATCACTCCATCGATCACGAAGGATTCTTGATTTAAATAATCTGCTGGCTGAGAGAAATCTGTTATTCCATTAATATCGTTTTCAATCAATCCTGACAGAATAATGGAATTTGCACCAATCTATTGAAATTAGAAATTAAATTATTGATTTGAAATCCAACAATCAGGGCAGCCCATGAATCTGCCTTTGCGAGCATTCTGAATGCGATTTTGATGATATCAACTTTTGAAAGTAACCACCAAGGCCCTTGGTCCAAGTATAGTATAGGTTAAATATAGTGGAAGTAATCGATAATCATAGTACTACTATTCATTGGAAATAAACAAAATTTTAATTTCGAGTCGTAGATGTCTGTTATAATATGAGGGCTGTCCGTTACAAATATTTTTCCACTACTTGCTTTGCGTACCTCCAAGTCTGTTTATTGATGTAGGATAGATTAAAATCACAAATCAAAATTAAAATCCAAAATGGTGGATATTGTTTTATTCAAAATGAAGATTTAATTCAAGAATTCTTCATATTCTGAATAAGTCTTACTCAAGAAACTAAAAGAGGGGAATTCATAAAATTTCGTTAGAACCTTCACAAAATTAACACAAGTTATTTGTACAAGACTCGAGGTTGCCAGCTTCAAACGGCTCTACACGAAAATAATGCTTAGGAATTAGAAAAATAAATAGCGCACATTTCTGTTTCAAGATTTTCGAATTTTCATAAACCCTCAGGAAGAGTTTAATACGGCACACCTCTGAGTCTAAAATCAGTAACAAAAGACAACGTAAAATAAATATTATCTAGCGATCAAAATGTTGATTCAATTTCAGCCAAGATCCATGAAGTAGTCTAATTTTGAATATAAATTCGTCATTCAGACTTAAGGGTTATGTTGTTTATGTAAAAAGAAGTTCTGCGAATTAAAGTGAGTTTTCCAAAATATTCTCAGAAAAATCAAGGTTTGAGAGAGAGGTTAATTCTTCAACATGAATGAAGTCTAGAAAATATTTCTTGAATCTTTGAATATTACTCGACTTGAGTTTCTCTCAAGGAAAAATTCTACAGGGCTTAATTTTCTAATTTTGCAAATTTTATAAAAATAAGACTTACAGTATATGTCCTCTCCTGTTTCGCGAAAGTCTTTGAGACCCCTTTTGTGTGAACTTCACACCGTGAAGCGTAAAATCATGACTCATGATTCATGGGTGTTGTTAAAAAGGGGGAGTAGAGTGGCAGGAGAAAAGATGAGAAATGTAAAAGGATTGATTACCGACTTTCTAAAATGCCATTTTCACTTAAACGCCAAAATTCCGCATCTTCTGGTATAATTTATAATACTGTATTAGAAAATACCTACATGTATTACCATGATTTTGAAAGTACTACAAAAAGATGTTGAATGGAAAAAGTGGGGTTGACTCTCGTGAAATAGGAGAGGACATACATATACTGTATTTCCATCTGAGCCTACCTCCATGAATGGTTTTTTCAAATAATTTCAATTACTCAAATATTAATAAACTTTTACAGCGATCATGTAGGCTTCTACTTACAACATTATTTATGTACGGTATCCGTGAAATAGCATCCGACATGCGACCTGCTGAGCCGCCCACGTCGTTGGCATAGGTCCTAATGTCCAAGTGGTAATAGAATGCTCTCTGCCACCAGAAATCGTTCCCAGGGTAATTGTCATCCTTGTTGATTACGTATAGGCTGAGCACGATGGCGGTTATTGATAATATCAATGTCACTATGAAAATTCCTATCAGAAGTAGTATTGTACGCCTTGAACAATTACATTTCTTTTCTGGATATCTAAAGGATACATTATTTAGTTGCTCATTTATCCCACACAGTAGGGCAAGTCTTTTTGGAAATTCCCTCTCGACATTACACAGTTTTATGGTCAATACGAATTAGATACATATGAATCCATTCGGTAAGCACTACTCATAAGTAGAAACTCCCTTTTATTGAATTAAGTATAAATGAATTACTTTTACGCCCAGACTTTTCCACAATTAACATCCAGGGGTGTCTGTGAATAAAAACGAATTTAGACTAAATTACTCCCTTTCAATGTAATTTACTCATGAGTAGTGTTCTTTGAATGGCAATTTTTATTCAAGAGGATTTAATAGAACATGAAACTGTGTTGATATTGAAACCTATGATACAGTTTACATTACAAAAGATCCAATAAAGTAAGGAGCTAGACTGATATTAAACTGGTAGGTCAAAAAACGTTAGGGCACTGCTTTTTGAAATAGGATCACGAGGAATCGCTTTAGATAGCTCAATTATATGATGAAGAACTAATTCTGAGGATCCATATACAAATAAATTCAAATGACCGCCATCGATTTTCTCGCCTTTTAAAGGCTACTGAATGGAAATATTGATATATTCTATTCAAGAAAATTATTCCGCTCCTAAAGATAATAAGATTGTTTGAAAAATATCTCGAAATTCTGGCTAATTTTTAACTAGATATCGCGCATCAGTCACATCTTCCTAACAAAAGGCTTTTAATTGAAAACGCTTCTTCTAAAGGATAGCATTTTTCATGTAGTTCCCAAATATTACTCCTCACAAAATCGAGAAAATCTCGGTTTAAGTTTTGGCGCAAGTTCAAATTCATTTGAATACGATTTTCATTCATAAATTATTTTGGTCTGTTTCCAACACCTAGAATAAATATTTAATACATAGTTCCTTGTGAAATCATGTCTAGATTACGTTTGTACGCGATCTTAAAGAGCCAATGATACTTTTCACTGAGCTATCTTGAGTGCGTTGAAAATTTTGAATTTATGTCCCATGTCAAGTGATAATGTCCCTAAAAACTATTGCCATGTCTTCAAGATTATACATGAACCTCTGCCTATAATTTTTATCATATACGTAATTGGTATAAATCAAATTGCATTTTGTGTTGCAACCACCGGGATAATAACGTACTTCTTAGAGCTCTTTACAACTGTTTCATCCTTCGGTATGAACCCTCCGTCGTGCATAACGACATTATGCTGGTCCATGAATTGCTGCAAATCTGGATTCAAATAGTTGTATCCGACATTTGAGGAAGGGTACTGCCTCGAGTCATTATAGAGCTGATCAAAGTGATCCTCCTTCGTGTTGACGTACAACAAGGAATCGTATCTCTGGTCCATATTCTTCCTATCGTAGGAATTTGAGTTTTGCAAAATGTTCGTGTAGTTGTTTGAGTACGTCTCTGACTTTTCGCGGAGCTCCTTCTCTCGTTGTGCCTGCTGCCGTGATTCCTCCAAGTCTGAGACATTATTTCAAGGTAAATTAGAGTCACAATGATTATGTTACTCATAACGTTAGAGAGCCAATAGGATCGTTATATTCTTGTTAATTTGTTAGTCTCTCTACTCACCTGAATGTTTGTTATATTCTTTTTAATCAATAAAAAACATACTCAAAACGATGTACATCACATACAAAAGAGTTGTCAATAGCAACTAAAATATTATAAACAGTTCAATACAAATGCACACTGCATCATCATTTCTTGTAGAACTCACACTTTGCCTTTTCGCGTCTACTCAAGACTTCTGGGCCGTACTTTTGAAATATCAAGTCATCATAGCGCTGCTTGATACGGTCCAAATTCAAGATATTCGGTTCGAACATGATAAGATAACAAAATTCCTAACTCCAGTTACACATTCAGGCTTTCAACATGACTGAAAGAGAGAAAAAAGTGAAATTCAAAAGATAAATCCTGAGATATATTCACCTCGGAATTTATGCAAATGAGTTCAAAATAACACCCACGCAATACATTTTCGTTCTGTATTTCGTTCATAGTAACCTGTAGAAAGACTGAGTTTGCTTCAACAATGTACCTTGTTTATTTCCTGTGTGCGTGCAGAGAAACTCATTTTAATTAGAAATAACATGTAGAAAGTAAATAAATCTACTTTTTACTCTCTGATCTCTTGGTAACGAAAAGAGGACTCAATTATAGAGTGGAAGGTGTTGCACAAGGTGTTAGCAACGAGGACTCACCTTGTAGAAGAAGAGTATCTGTCCGAGAGAGAAACAGTAACTATTAAATTCACTAAAGCCAATAGAATTCCAGTAATTGCATTGAGAAAGAATTATCTCATTTGTCGAGCGAGAGTATACTCTTTTATTCAAACAAAAGAGTTATTCTTTCAACTTTCTCTCTTCAAAAGTTAAGTAGTTCTTACTTTATTGATTCTATGCTAAAGAAATTCAATTCAACTACATGACGAGAAATGTGGTTACTTTTTCTTCGTCTGATTCGCGTTTTCTGAATTTCAAAAAAAATCTACTAAAGTCCATGCGACTCTAAATTTACAACATGAATGAGCCTTTGTTCCGAGAATATTGCAGTCTAAATATCACTTTTTTCAGTTGAAAAGGGTGGAAGGGTTCTATGGAAAAAAGTTGCGACGAATTCAAATTTTTAAAAATTTGACAATCAAGATTGAACGTTGAGAAACACGAAATTTTTAAAATAAAGACGATAATTTAACCACGCTTTTGCGTACTCTTCTCATATAAGCACTACTTGAGAGTAAATATTTATACGTTTTCTTGTCAAGATTTGAGTTTAAGAAAATGCTGATTTTAGCAAGGTTCTAAAGACATTTTTTAAATGATCAACCAGATTCTTTTTAACAAAAATAGAATTTAACCTCGTTCTTTTGTAGAGGTTGGGTCTGGTTTGCGCATGTAGAAATTTTCTTTCATTTTCAAGTTCAGCATATCATCTCAGGAGATTCTTGAGATTATCTTTTGTCAGTCCAACCTTGTTTGATATTGGATTGACTCTTGTGAATTTCTACCAAGTTTGACATTGAGAACGGAGAAATTTTTTCAAGTGACGATAATCTGCATTGTAAGGATTTTTTTCGGTAATTCTATAATTGCGAAAATGACAATAAACTCGTGACATTTTAAAGTCAATTGGATTCTTTCGTACCAACTATTCAAAAGAGTGTTTAACCATTCTACTCATGAGTATCACAGCTATTAAAACTAATTCTATTCGTGAATAAAATGTAGTATTTATTCAAAATTCTTCGTCCTTCAACTTGACATAAGCGCCCTTCGTTTCAATTTCACTGACCCTTTCCAGTGAAGATTTTCCTGGTCTCTTTGTATCATCAACTTCGACTTCAAAGTCTGGATTCTTTGTGCACCATTCTTTCATCTGCTGGAAGCCTGCCTCGGCAATCTCATCGGTAGTACCGGCCTTACCGCCATACTCATTCGGCAAGAGGGCCTTTAGGCCCGGCATTGCCTTCTCCAAATTGTCAATGTTGTCACCGCAAAAGTGGATGCGGTTCTTGATCTTTTCATTGAGGAACAACTCTAGGATTCTGTAGAGAGCGTCAAACTTCTTCGGCTCCCTGTAGAAGCACATGTGCTTCAACCTCAGCGGCATCGACTCTTGGAAGTACTTTGTGTAGGCTTCGTTGGTCTTTTTATCTCCGAAGCCCTTCAGTACAGTCTTATCGATGCCATCCATATCGAAGATTAGGCTGATGCCGGATATTTGGACCGCCGGTAGGCTCAGTAGGAAAGTCATCATCATATGCATACAATTGACGCCGTATTTCTCAGGGAAAGTCTCGTAATTGACGTCTTTAAATCGTAAGATTAATACAAAAGACCCATTGTTAGATAGAAAGCCCAGTGGTATGTGGGTTCTACTCTTACGATAGACCTCAAAGTATTTATTATTCATATCGAGGCGGTTGAACCATTCCTTCCTGCCGTATTTAATAGAAGATCGTACACTGCAGTAATTGTCGATTCTCGTTTGAGCGACAAGTTGGCGGTATTTCGAGTACCGCAGGAAGAGTTTTAGGAATTCCTTATCTTTTGAGTTGCACTTTATATAAGGGACCTTTTCTAGCCAACGGCCGATGGCGATTAGGTTGCCCTCGATTTCACTCTTCTTCTCATTCAACTCTATCTGCGCCTTCTTCTCCAACGCGGGTGTCAGCGCACCGGCTTTTGTCAAGTCCTTCCATTGCTGAGACATTTTCTTATTATTACGATAAGAGAGAAATATCGTTTTTTTATACGCTTTTCAATCGAGAATGTGCAACCAGATGACAGCAAGAACGATGATGTAATGAATTAAATCATTTTCAAAATTGACATATGATGTCTAAGGACTCCTTAGTAAGGAGGATATTTAAGAGACTCTTATCAGCTTTCTTTAATCTTTAAAGTTGCAGGTGGAACCTGGATCAACCATCAGAGATTATTGAAAAAAAAATTCCAATTATTGTTCTCTTCATCTAAGAGTCCCATCTTAATGATAGGACCGCCAAAAAATATTTTGGTCTTCTCAGAAACGTTTGCCGAATTAGAATGATTAATCAGAGTTCTTGATAGCATCTTCAACTAACAAATTGGTGCCGAAATAGGTCTCTTAAGGGATACAAATTCACTAAGATATGGTTCACGAAATATAAAAATATTGACTTGGGTTATACGTTTTCTGTAACTATTTCCGAGGGTTCGATTGAGTCTCTAAACTTTTCTTGACTGAAGCTTTAGTGAAGGGTCATTAATCATGCAACACGAACTGCGCGTTGAAGTCCACTCTCTCGCTCGGCAGGGATTCACTTGCAAAGTCTCCGAATCAAGTGACGTATGACCATTTGATTGAGTTTCTCTATAAATTGGGAAAACCTCTTGAATGGATCAAATTTCATAAACTTATGAAAGAGCTACGTCTTCTCTTCGGTTTTCGCTTTATTCGCAAATTTCTTACTGTGCAAGGACCTGATGCCAAGGACGCCTACAAGATTGTCAACTACTTTTTTACACCCCAGATTGTGGGATACTATTTCATAGCAGAAAGGGGTCTCATTTGGAATGAGAGGAGTTATTGATTGCCACAAATGTGCGTCCAAGGTTGTAACTTAATTTTGAAATACCAAATTTACTCTGATTAAGACATAGAGGGGACCCTTTCAATCAGAAAATCAAGACGAATATAATGCAATAGTTTTTAATTAAAACGTACTACTTTAAGTAGTGTCACGAATAATTTATTTGAAAAAAGTTTTTTTAAGGAGAAGATTTCCACACAGAAGTCTTAGGTACACCTGTATGAAGAATTTCTAGATAAAATTTGCTCCTTTTAAAAACAACTGAGAAAATGAAATTTAACAAAAAAATCTCGTGTAGAAATTTTTGATTCGATTTCGGTTTTTTGGTTGAAACTTTCAACTTGAAAGATAATTTTCTCAAGTTTGTACTTGTACATGTGTTTGTGAAGGATAAATATTTGCACAGTTTGTTTAATTATACACTAAATTTTGTACACAATTTCGTAGTGGGATTATGAAAGAGATTTGGCGCGCCAAATTATTTTCAAAATAAGATTGATCGTTGGGGAACATGAAATTGGCAAATAAAAACTGTACGCTGTACACATCAACAGAGATCTTTCAAGGACCATAGTTCTTTCCTCTTGTACCTGTATATTTAAATTATTGATCCCAGGATAAGAGGTATAGAAATGAATATTTCAACTATCAGAGAATGAAAGAAATTCGAAATTATTCAAATATAATGACATTCATGTACAAGGTAACAACTCCCCCTCGTGAAAAAATAAAACGAAAAAGGATTGTTATTTTTACCAATAAATCAATTCTGTACTATAAAAAGAGATAAATAGTTCGGTTATGTCCAGGGCAACTGGAAATATTCTTTTTCAAATTTTATTTGATATTCTTAAAAATATTCCTCTACAAAAGTTATATTCTCTATTTATTATTTTACGGAATTTATAATTGCATATTCTCCTTTCTGAAGCTTATATTGCCCGTACTGTACATTGTATATTGACCCTCCCACAGTGACATTATTGTTACATCTCACTAGAAGGCTCATAACACCGACAAGAGGAGTGATAGGAATATTCGAACTACCAGTAACTAATTAAGGAATTTTTAGGCTTTCGAATGAAATCACTTTCGCACCTCAATAATATTAGGTTTCGAAAATACAGCTGTTTGAAATTTG
>JJOG01005370.1:0-17293 GCA_000715275.1 Gyrodactylus salaris
CCCAAGTCCAATAAATATGATATCTCATATGGCGTGGGTTCGATTCCGGTCTCCTCCCTCCTTGAAACAAATTTACTATGTAAATAGTTTCTAAAACTTCCTCCCCCATTATAACCCCTCATGTGAACCCGAAGAGAGTTAGACTCGGCTATGAAACTCAATTCTAAGAAAAAAAGTTTAACAAATTAAAGGTCGATCACCAAGGGTAGTTAACAAATCAATTGTTTGTACGAAAGAGGAACTCCTCTAGAAGGATCCTTGATTATTATTTTTTACAATACTGTATTTCCATGTAGATTATCGTTATGAGCTGCTAGTGTTCATGCCAAACATATTTTTTTTAAATAAGATTCTGTGCATCTTAGGACCACAGTTAAGGAGTATGATTAATTTATTTATTGTAGTAAATACTAGAAAACTGTGAATGAATTTTGTAATTTTTATTCTACAATTTAAAACGTATTCAAATTCATTGAATGATTTTGATTGAGAGAATATATTGTAGAGAATGGCAATTCAGTATCCAAGGAAAACCCAAGGAAATCCACATGGGAATTATAATGCTTGTCACTTTTCAGAGTTGGTATTAAATGTTTCAATAAATGTATCTAAACTCAAAGAATGCTAGCAGATACTAAAAACTAAGAACATCTTGCTCAGGCCTAGTTAACTTTGAAAATGTGAGATTTATTTAATAAAATTTTGAAGAAAACCTGGATTCATTTTGCCATAAGCTAGAGAAAATTATTGATCAGAAAAACCTAGCTCAGGTTTGATTGAATTTGTGAAAATGAGAGCAATTTTAAAATCACTTGTAATGTTTTCAAAATAGTTTTCAAGAGTTTTTTTCAAAATATAATTTTTTCATGCCTGATAAAAGAGTCAAGTTTTTGATAAATACAGATTGAGATCTATCTGACATTTTAATTCTATAATTACTTCTTTAGAGTTATGAAGCGTGCAAGTTTGTGTGACACAAGGGGACTAGCAAGGTTTATAATTAAAAATTCATCTTATATGCCATAAAATATGCGATTTTTAAAGAATCGGGCAGATAAAAAGATCTTTTGAAAAAACTTGATCAAAGCCACTTTTTCAATAGTGAGGATAATTAACTGTATGCCAGTATTTACAAATACTTTAAGCTCTTATCATAAAATAATAATAATTTTATCAAGAAATTTTTGATTAATCAAGCGAAACATAGGTCGAAAGATAAATTTAAGAGCAGCTTGAAGAACTAAACTTTTTTTCGATATTTGCAAGGAATTTTGCAAGATCTAACCAAGTATAACGGAGTGAAAATTAAAAATCCGCCTTTTGGTGTACTTTTTACAAATTATCGAGGCTTTGCAAGTCATTCAACGATCGAGGATTAAAAACTCACCAGCATTTCTTCTTGTGGACTAAAGTCAGACGTGATATTAAACGTCTTTCTAATATCTTCGGGAGATTTCCCTTTAATCATGTGAGCAACCGATTTGCAACAGACATCGAGGAGACCTTTAATGTCAAGGTAATTGGCGGCGAGCATTAACTCAAACAGAGTTCCCTGATCGACCTTTAGAAACTCAACGTCCCACGTAGGAATATCATCTGTCCTTCTCTCCTTATTCTCATCGTCATCGGGCGGTGGAGGGTCGTCCTTGTGGTTTTGACACCAACTTATCACTTTCTTCATTATCGCTGAGTTGACGTTGGAGAGAGTGACCGGGTTCTCATCGCTTGTGTTTGTAATATTCAAGTCTAGAGGTTCAACCAGTTATTTAACTTACCTTCAAGCATGGTGTTTATAGTATTTGATAGGCGAGCTATTTGGAGATCGACATCAAAGATTTCTCCATCAGAACTCTTCAGTTTAATGGAAGTTGACATTTTAACCAAAATATCTATTTCAAATTAAACACCTGTTCTGTATCTGATTAAACAAGACGATTTAATGGAAGTTTGTTTAATTAATGCAAAAAATTGAACAATCTGAACAAGTTTCAGAATTAACTACAGATTTCATTCTCAAAACTTTGAATATAGGTTCTGAACTCTCGGATAAGAATCGCAAGGCTGACTTTTCGAAAATCATCACCTCTGCTGCCAATTCATCGCTCATAAATCGCACAAACACCAATCTGAGTATCCTACAAAAGCATTCAAAGGAATATCTAACCCTTCTAGAGGACCTTGATGACAAAATCCACAAAGATTCTTAAGAATATCCTCATCACTGGCAGTCCTGGAACAGGAAAGACGACAATATCCAAGAGATTAGCTGAGAAGTTAGACTGGAACTACATATCAATCAATGATGTCGCCAAGGAAAATGACCTCTACGATGGATATGATGAAAAGTTCTCTTGTAAAATAATCGATGAAGACCTAATAATGGATCACATTGAAGGTACTATGCAGAAAGAAGAGAATATTGTAGAATATCACTATTGCGACTTCTTTCCCGAGCGATGGTTTTCATTGGTTATCGTTCTTAGAACGGATAATGAAATCTTGGCCAAAAGATATGACGAACGCAATTATCCTCAGGAGAAAAAAATGGAGAATTTGAGTAGTGAAATTTTAAATTACATTTACGACCAAGCCATTGAGTCGTATCAGGAAAAGATTGTTCATCAAGTTTTTAATGAATCTGACGATCAGTTAGATGGTAACGTAGAAAAGATTATTGATTTAATTAATAAAATTTGATATATTTATTAAAATACTACTGACCTTCAACTTTTTTTCAAGCCTGAATCAAGACTGATCTTGAGAGGACAATTAACTTCAGGTAATCTGAGAATTTGAGTTGATAATCCGAAATCAGAATCAACCAACTTCATAAAAGAAAAACATGAGCCAGCAGGGTTAAAAGATAATAATCATGTTAATGAAATGCGGATTAACATTATTTATTTATGAAAAAGTTACATTTTTAAGGCGGGAAAATTAACTTAGAAGAAAATCTCTAAATAGCAGTTTGAGACCAAAGATTCATAATCTGAGATCAATTTTGATTAGCAAGAAAATTATAAATATATGGTACTACTTTCAAGTATGATGGTGTTCTAGAGATGGATATATTTTGGTGTAGAAATTAATAATTTCAAATTATGTAGACATTGATAATACTGCAAAGATGATACACAGAGAGTCTAAGAACAAAAGACTCGACTATTTTGCATAGTTTTAACGAATTTACGGTGTGATGTCTTGGCTGAAACTTTGTGTATATTAAAGCAGAGACTACACATTTCTTCAAAGCTTCTTTCTATCTCTTATTCCTTCGTATTCACTAGTAATACGAGGTAGTAGTTGTTCATGTGTGCGAATTCAGTGAAGAAAACAAAATCTTTGTATGTTCACGATATTCTTCATCTCAATACAGCAAAATCTATGATTAATATCACTCGTCGAGAGTCCTGAAAGCATGTTTCATACTTTGAATGGATGAATAACCCCTTTTTTGAAAAGAAAATTTTATTCTCTATTCGTATGGTACCCTGCTACCCTAAGGTCAAATATACAGTGTATAATCTTTTTGTTGTAATCAATCACTAAAATTCTTCTCTCATTCACGTGACCTCATGCAGAAAAACATCTACCATAGTTTGTATGTGTGTGCGTGCGTATGTGTAGGCATATTCACGAATGAAAGGGGTCATGGGATCGATGGACAGACACTTAGACATGCTATTCATTCTTAGTGTGTGTGGAAGAAGCACGTGATTTTATTGTATTTTCAATTTTCTTTTGTAGACACAAAATATTTTTGTGATGATAATATTTATTTTTCCTTCTTTTCTTTTAACTTTTTGGCCCCTGATCTCTGGTACATATTCATAAATAAATATATATTTGTATAAAAAGATTAGAAAAAAAAAATATTCGTTGTTAGACTTGTGCAAAAAAATGATATGAATAAGAAAAGTTGAGAAAACAGTATTTTTGCTTTTTTTGATGATTAAAAAAATTACACCGGATCATGTTTCTTATCGTTTCGATAATAATTTTTTGCCCAAATAATATACAAAAAACAAAAGAGTTATAGAGAGCAGGGTTTCGAGGGGGGTTGACAGCTAGCTGCTCATGGCGAACCTAGAGTTGACATGTAGGGAATTGTCAGCTGTATCGTTGTTGTTCATGTCAAAGTTTGACATGCCGTTAGACAGATGCCGGGTTGGCGTGTTATTATTTTCATCGACTATTCCGTTATTATTCAAATCTCTCATAACTTCAGCCTCGGTGTTGTTATTGTTGACATCTTCGATTGGCGGGTTATTATTGAAATCCATGAAGTTCTGCTCTATCGTGATAAAGGACTGATTGAATCTATTTGAAATCGAGACCATAGGGTCCGTGGGGTTGGGGATATACCAGCCCTCAGTGAGCGGTGGCCGGTAGGGCGGGGGTTGCGGCGGTGAGGAGGATTCTGTTCTATTGTTGAGGAGCGTCGTGTCGCATAATATTTGAAAGGGATTATAACTCTGGCCTGGCTGCGGCCATTGCTGGACGCTTTCCGACTCCATGGAGAATTCACTAGTCGCTGGAGACGACGGAAAGCTGGACGAGGTGGAATTCGGGCTGAGGGTGACACTGGTCATGAAGCGGGAATTGAGGTTCAGGTAGAATTGGACGTTAGAGTCATCTGAAAGGTCCCCAGCTGGATGCCGACGACGCCGCCCTGGTGGCGGCCATTCGTAGTTCTCATGGTTTGTACCATTAGCGTTAGTTGGGCCGTCGATTATGTTATTTTGTGAGTGCTGGGAAGCATTGAAGAACATAGTGTTTCTTTCGAGTTAATTGTCTTCTATTTTCTTTCTTGTAAATACACCCCGACTTTTGTTTGTTGTTTGTCAATCAGCGTATTCTTATAAATTGTCCGTTAATTATTTTTTTATCAGTCTGGCTAATTCAACATGTTTATTGGAATATCATTTTAAAAATAAATAATCAAAAATAATATATATATTCAGATAAAAAACAACAATTTATAGATATACCGAAAATATATACATGACTAATAAACTATAGTCTGTGTCTATTCAATACACGTGAATTAATGAATAAATGTCTGAGTGATGTACAAACATAACTAGTCGGCCAATGAAATGCGAGAATTCCTATTATTAAATCATCACATGTGGAGAGAAATATATATATATACAACGAATTCCATATAGGTATTCATATCTATCTATGAAAAATAATATGAATGAAATCTTATTTATTCGTATTACTATCTTCTTTAAAAAGTAGTACACTTTTATTAACTACAAATACTATTACTCATTGCGACACATTTATTTCATTGAGAAATTTTTTTCTTTCTTAAGATCTACGATTCTTTGCTTGTTTTGTATTTTAATATTCTTACTTTTTGTTTGTCTGAGAAGAGTTTCAAATTATAATCAATATTTCGATTAAAAGAAAAATTAAGGTTCTTTTCTTTTTTCAATAAAAATTTATTTAACTTTTAAAATTACATTTAAAATACATCTGAAAAGTTCACTAACTTATGATATAATTGCACAACCAGAGATGATTTTTTTCTTATCTGACTTGAACGTCAAATGTGACACAACCTTGTCAAATTTGGAATAAATTCAGGGGTTTTCTCGTCTTTTTGTTTTAAAGTGTTTTTTTTTGTTTAATTTAAATACAATTTTTGTTCGTTTTCAAATAAATAAATACTTGATTGATAATAGTTATTATATAACGGTATCATAAATAATATCAAATGGTACAGCGAATGTATTTAATAACTTTGATTACATTCTGTAGCATCTAAATAGTGAATAACGAATAATTTATTTGGAAGATAGCATATTTTACACAATTATTTATTGAAGAAAACTTGGTGCCGTGAATGATAAACCATCTCTTGATGCGTTATTTTTCTTTCTCAAGACTCATCCGTAGAGAACCGATTCCATAACCGATTATTTTTAGATTTACTAAATTCAACTATTCACAAAATTACTTTGATTATTAAATCGTTAGCATTAATTAAAAATGAGACTTGTTCTCAATGATGAAAATGCTTTCATGCTCATAAGGGCACTGGTTTTTGATTTTACCTCTTATAGATCACGCACAATCGTAATCTAGTCATGATTTCACGAGGAACTGTGTCGTATTAAATATTTATTCTAGGTGTTGGAAACAGGCCAACCTAATTTGTGTACGAACATCGTATTCAAATTAATTTGAACTTGCGCCAAAACTTAAACCGGTATTTTGTGAGAGATAGGAGTAATATTTAGGAACTATATGAAAAATGCTATCCTTTAGAAGAAACTTTTTCAATTAAAAGCCTTTTGTTAGGAAGATGTGACTGATGCCCGATATCTAGTTAAAAATTAGCAAGAATTTCGAAATCTAAACGGAGAATATTTTTAGAACAATCTGTTCATCTTTAGGATCGGAATAATTTGCTTGGACCGAATACTTTGATATTTCCATTCAGTAGCCTTTGAAAAGCGAGAAAATCGATGGCGGTCATTTGAATTTATTTTTTTTACACATCAGAGTTTCGCACGAAAGATTCTTATCCCCTTTTTCTATACTAATTTCCTGTCTCGAGACTCGTCAACTGAGTGAAATTGCAACTTTCAAAAGCGATTTTACGCCAAACACTCGAGAAAAATGTGTGAAACAGGATTTTTAGGATAGAAATCAAATAGAAAATATCGATCGACCAGAACTCGTAACCTAATTGTAAGAATCAATAAATCCCTGCTGAGATACTTATCCATGCTAATCTGACAATAAATCAGAACGGCAATTTTTAGCATAAATAACTTTGTTTTTAAGAGAGCCTATTTGAGAATATTTTCCTCTTCTCATGATTAATTAGGCTAGTGAATTTCAACTTACTTTGTTGTTGATAATAATTTTTTTCATTCATTCCCTCTTGAGTTGTTGACAGATCAGCATTCGTGGAGTCTTCTTGAACATTGGCGTTCTCTGTGCCCTTCTTTCGGTTGAGGAGCATCTCACTGAGGAAGAAGAAAACAAGAACCGCACCGCTAATTAGGCCGTAGGCACGAAACATGACACTTGAACCTGTTGAAATGCAATTTTTAAATCTCACAAGAAACTTTCAAATATTACAGAATAAAAAGACATGGCCTCAAAGAACAAAGCCACTGGTATATTTAACAGTTGGTAAGAGGCAGAATTCTGCTACTTTTAGATGACGCCTTCGTAAAGATTCTTAAAAATTTCCTCACAACCTTTTTTCTTGGAAATTGAGTTTCATTGCTGAGTTTAACTTTGGGTTCACTCAGTTATAATTGGAAGGGATTGGTGAGCATTCGATAACGGATTATCTCATCTTGAGAAGGGAGGCGAGTGGGATCGAACCCGCTCAATAGGGAACGTTTCTCTACGCCACCCATCCGACTTGAGACCGTTTAGTGCTACCAAACTAGAGAACTAAACTACAAAGCTGTATTTACAAAAGTTCCCTATAAAAATAGGAATCTTCATCTTGTATATATTTCATACAAAATTTAATTTATAATTCTAGAAATATTAGACAATTCTACTCAAGATAATTAAATATTTCGAATGATATCTTTTATAAGAGTACATTCTATGAAGTTCTATCAGTCTTAATAATTGCATAACCTTAATCTATTTAGAAAAGTTAGAACTTAATATGAGTCTACATGTCTATTTCTTCTGTTTGAAGGAACTAATTATGAATCTGTTAGAGTTCATATTTTAGGTTTTGTGGGTTATCAAGGGTTTGATTTACTACGAGCTTCTAAAAATAGCTTCTAGGATAAACTCTAAAGTTTATTGTACTCAGCTTGATAAAGCTAACCTAAGAATTAAAGATATGAGACCTTCGATAGAAAACAGAAGTCATTTTTCCCTATCATAAGGCCGAGACCGCATGTTTCTTGGAAAAGCTGCTACGTTGTTTGGGATGAAACATACCCTAAATATCAACTACGTTAGTTTGTATATTACAGTTATTTTCGATTCACAAACTTAACTCACCAAAATACGTTGCCATGAGACCGCCAAGAATGGACCCAAAGCATCGTCCAACGCCAAGATGGACACCCCTAACGAAGCCTAGAATCTCGCGATGCTTCTCCTTCGGGAAATTGATGTTAACATAGCCGTAGAAGGCTGTCATCATGCCGGTGTGAGTCAACCCCTGCAGAAACTCCATGGGCAGAATCCACCATGGATCATTGATCCAGGACACATATAGGAACCTGATAATGTTCATAAAAAGACCCAGAAAGATAATATTAACACTGCCAATCTTATCGATGAGACTCTTCAAGAAGTAAATGGCACAAATCTCCGAGATGTGGTTAATAACGGAAGCTATACCGAATAGGGTTGGACTGCCCTTGATCTCTTGTAGATGCCAGAAGAGGAAGGTGAAAACCAGGCCCATACCGATCCCGAGATAGACGACAACGATCAGGAATATCACTAGACGCGTGTTGCTGAATTCCCTTGCACATTGTGACCATTTTGTAAACTTGAAAATAATATCTACTCAGAAGTAGTGACCTTTATTAAATAAAAGATTTAACTCACTCTTAGATGAGCTATCGCTGAAGGATCATTGATATCGAAAGCGAGATCTAGCTGTCTCTCCTTTTCTTCGTAGATTTTATTTAGATTTCTTTCGTTTTCATTCTCTTCTTCGGGTCCTCTAAGGGCATCCTCAGGGTCCTCTTCATTCACGAGTTTACCTCTCGACTTGGTCTGTCGCTTGAGGAAGATTCTGGCCAGTTTATCTTTAACAAGTTTATAGTGAAGGCTCTCCATTTCGCCTTCTGAGTGAAAGTTGAACTTGAAAGCGAACAAAATAGATATTATCATAAATACAGAGTACATGGTGAAACAGATCATGTAATTTCTTTCCCTCTTGCCTGATTCTAGACATGGGTGACCCGGAAAGATGTTGGCATGATCTAGGGCTAGACCGATCGAGAACATCGCCAAGGCCCAGCCGATGGAGCCAAAAATCTTTTGCCTCGGGAGATGGCTTTTTGCTTCTTCGCCGAGATATTGGACGACGGAAATCTCTGCTAATGGCAAAGCCGGTGAAGATAGAAACTCTCCTACAATTGTTACCAGCAAGATAAAACCAAAGGTTAGATAGAGGTTATTTCTATTATAGACTACCGTTGAGTATAACGGCATTACTAGCTTGTTGTCGGGGTAGCCCTCAGCGTTAATGAACGGTTCTTCTTTGTCGAATTGCTCCGGGGTATATTCGTACCTCATGATTTGCTTAACGTCATAAATTGGTGTAATTAAATCCTTCTTCAATACTAACGGACTCTGACCGATATGTTTGACTTGCGAAACGTCCATAGATATAGACTTCATGTCCGTTATCTCCCTGAGCATGTAGGGCTTGTGAACAGCAAACCTAGTGACATTTAGCCCTTCGATGTGCGGCAACTTCACGAGGCATCCTTCTGGCGAGGGCCTTATAAAGCTGAGGCTTATCGTGAACGCGAGACAAAAGAACAAACTCAAGATGAATATCTGCTTTGCTCTTTTCCATTTCTCCGCAATATGACACCAAAATGGTATTGTTAGTGACTCGATCAACTGCCGGGACCCGGATATGAAGCCGGTCTGTAGAGGCGACATGCCTAGCTGCTTGAAGTAGATCGAGATGAGTGGAAATATCGAGCCAAATGCGGCATAGTTGAAAAAGTAGAACAGTTTAAAGATGAGCAATGAGCGGTCTACTAGAGAGTAGAAACCGTCGAAGAAGTCTTTTCTCTTAAAATCACCACTACCGAAGCCAGTGTAACCACCGGTAGTCTCTTCGAGAGAGGGGATTTGGTCTCTTGGAAGCTGGTAGTTCTGGTCACCTTGGACTGGCGTTCCAAATGCATCTATCATTATGAATTATTTCCTTGATGCGAGAGATCTTTTCAATAACACATCTAAAATGGAATTCTTCCTTGATGCATCCTGCAGGATCAATATATATGGATGGGAAATAACTCAAGTCAGGGAGATTGCATTTTCATTGGTCGTTTCTGGGTAGGGGGAATAAGAATTTAGAAGAATATCTTGTAAGAAAATATATTGCCATTATCTATTGAAGGATGGTTAGACAGACACACGTACTTCTTCATCTCAAGAAAATTGTTTTTTTTTCACGAAATTTAATCATACTACTCAAAGTTAGTTTGAGAAAGAATTTCAAACTTTATAAGAAATAAAGATTCGTCTAACTTGAAATGAGGATTAATTTTATTCGTAGAAAATATTTTCGTGAGGTAGTTTGAAAGAAAAAAGAAACCCTATGAAAGAAAAAAACTTTCAATTTGGCCATCGTATTTCTAGGGAGTGCATATGATTGACTTGTTTGACGCGATCCCTGACGTTTTAAATCGTTTGCATTGCATAAGATGTTGCTTGACGGAAGAGTTATTGTTCTTCACATCCTCATTGAATGTGAGACCAATATATGTCACTCGACATTCCCCGTTGAACTTGTAGATAAGGTTAAATAATATTTTTGTAATAGAAACGATGGACAATCGAATTCCGATATAATTTTGTCTGATTAGATTATTCAACCCTCTCTCTTGATATTCTTCGAGAACCCATCACATTTTAGATCAGTCTGAGTGTGATCCTTCCTTCTTCGTTCATCCTGATTTGGTTCTCATTTGAATTTTATTAGAAGTCGTTCTGGGTAACCGATTTTTTAAATATAAACTTATGTATAAAAAGCACGTATGTAATCTCCAAAATTCCTTAGATTAATACACGACGAAAATACGCAATTTAGTTGGTTCCAAAAATATTTATGTTATAAGTACTATTTGAACTCTCGAGTTCTTTTTGGGTCAAAAAATAAGGCTTTTGCGTACAAACAAGTGAGTAATATCAACACCTTTTGTAGATCAAGTGTCAATCGGAAGCAAAACAGATCAGATAAAATGAAAATGGAGGAGGAGAAGAATAAGGCGGTCATCAAGAATTCAGACATGATCCTGGATATGCAACAGAAGGCGGTTGATGTCTGCGCCCAGGCGATGGAAACCTATACTGTGGAAAAAGACATTGCTGAGTTTATAAAAAAGTCCTTCGACAAGTGCTATCAGCCGACCTGGCATTGTATTGTGGGAAGGAATTTTGGAAGGTTGGTTAAACTCTTATGCTCAAATTATCTATAGAAGGTTTTTTTGTATTTCATCTAATCGTATACACACTAGGGGTTAAAATGGGTGGTTACTCATCTTGAGAAGGGAGGCTAGCGGAATCGAGCTCACGTCATATATTTAGACTTAGGGAACAATCTTGTTTAAAATTTACGAAAGCAATTTTCGGGAATGGTTGCATCCTTCCATTCTTCAGTTGTCTTTGAAAAGATTCTCGTACTACATTTAAACAGTTTACCTGGCAATCTCATTGGTTACTCTCTCTCATTAGCTGTCACATTTAATGACCAACATATATCTATTACATTAGATGGTACTTGCGAGTAATATCAATGAGTTAAAAGTTGTTTATTCGAAAATCTATGCTAACAATTGAAGAGTTCTTTCTTATCAGATTTCCAATAACCTCAAGTGCCTTTAGTCATGCCAGGGGAGTTATTTGTTATTGGGGAACAAATCGTGGGAAGACCCACTTATCTCATGAGAAAATCAGATTTTTACAAGTGGAATTTTTATTTTGGCACTTGTAACCATGTTTTTTCTGATTAGTTTCTAGGAAAAATGAATGCGAGATTGTAGGGTCCTAATATTCCATTAGCCATATCTTAACACCATTTGCTAAAATTTCTCAAAAGAGAATTATTAGTATCATAAGTATGTCTGTTCAAAATACAGTGTGGATAGTCGATAAAAATGCTAACGATATTTAACACTTTTTTCAAACATCAGACATATTAAATTATTTCACAACTGCATCTTCTAAGTAGTGATTTGACATAAAAACCTACCTGAATATTTTCAAGTCCATGAGCTGCCATTTTTCATTTCTAGCTTATGAGATCAGGGAACTTGTGTGATGAGTTCTTAAGTCCCGAACAACATACTACTAATAAGGAGCACCCGTTTCAGGCTAATAGGTACCAAGTCTATCTATGGATTTTGAATTTAAACTGCCTTGAATCTAGCAAGAACTATTTCTTGACCTGAATATTTTCCTTCCATATTTTATAAAAAATCCTCATTATATCATTATATTCATTCACTAACATAACAGTCCAGTGTGACCCAAGTCTCTTGTAGAAATTCATAACGTAGGTCTGAGCCTTGTGAAATTCGGTTATCTAAAAACGATATACATACCCTCTCAGGTCCAAATAAATAAAAATTTGAAAAACCGTTGAATCAGAAATCGTAACCACAAAATTCTAACATCTGAGAGTCCTCTTTATTTAAGTTTTAGCAGATATCCTATAAATATGATATCTAATATGGCGTGGGTACTATTCTGGTAACATTCTTACTCGAAACAAGTTAACTTGGAAAATAACCCTCCTTCCCCATTATAACCCCTCATGTGAACCCGAAGAGAGTTAGACTCGGCTATGAAACTCAATTCTAAGAGCAAAAAGCGTCCAACGAATTTAAAGCAAGATTTATTGTCGGAGGGAAAGTGATTTTTTAAGAAACGCATGATAGGTATAATTAGTCAAAATAATTGAGAAGATTGGTCATGTGGATTCTGATCAAAATATAATGAAGCTTATATTCATAGTACAATTTATCTGTAACTTTCTTCAATTCATGGTGAAATGATAGACGTCTATACTCTTGTAAATCAACAATTAAATTGATATACACTTGTAATCTAAGCTTAGTTTGGTCTCAATTAGTTATATGGATTTACAGAGGTGTTCTTGTACCTTATTTAGTGCATTTGTGAATGGGGTAGCATTTTGGATAGTCATAATATTCGTCATTGGGAAAAGCAAGCCCTTATACAACAATAAGAACTTTACAAGATGTTACTTACCTTATATATAGGTTTAAAAAGAGATTTTAGGATCTGTGTTATCAGGTCAGTAGGCAATTAGTGATTTTACCGGTTTTCCCCTTGTTGCCAATTGGACGTCTCTACCGTTTGCATTTTTGTATTGTCACTGCACTGTCACTAATTTGGTTTGTACTTATTGATGTGAAACGCCTCTGTTGTTTTCAAGTTGGCGAGGTTTTCTGATTTTTTTCAAGGATTGAGAAATTTTCCGAGGATACCTTGTCTTTGCAGCTTGCACTGGTTATGTTGACGTGTTTGTATACTGCAGAGTTTTTGTCTTTGAATAAATGTTCTTCAATTCTCTCGCTCAGACGTTTGTCCAATGTAGGACTATTGGCGCTCACAAAGGAATCTGTAAACTAGGTTTGTGGAGTGTAGGGGTTTTATATTATCTTTCGTTTCGGTTTGTGAAACGGATAACCAGGCCATCATTAGGCAGCTTTGAAAATCTCGTATATTCTTCTTCTGTATATTGTTAACAGGTTGTCTCCTTTGAACAGCAACTGAAGATATACCGGTTTTCTTCTTCCTGTTAGTCATTCTCAGCATTCTCTCTTTTTTTCCATCGTTGCCTAAATAAAACGTCTAGGATAGGAATTTGATTCGAATAGTCTGGTCGATTTTTCATTCTCCTCGACGTAGACTTCTTGGGAAACGATTCTTTTTGTGCGTTTCGTAATAATCCGCCCTCTTTTCGTACCGGTGAGCGTGGACTTTTTGTAGATCCGTAGCCCCATCGTCTTTGCGTTGTAGGAGAACTTCAAGGAATAGAATATTTTCTTCTGTCTCGGTTGTAAATTTAATGTTAGTATGTGTACTATGGAATTTTTCCAGGAGAGTTGTCTGGCTTTTGTTTTCTTTGAGTAAAATAAACGTGTCATCCACATATCTGAGGTAAATCAGACAATCCTCGATTGCTTCCTCTACACCTTTTTCTCTAATTTAGCCATGAAGATGTCAGCTAGAATTGGTCAGCCATTGCCACACCGTTTTTATAATTTTGTTACCAACATGTATTTATAGCGTATTTTATGTGCAAACATTGCACATCGGCAAAAATGACCATATTTTAAAATAAGAATTTAAAAGTGTCTTGGATTAAAGCAACCCGGTGGCGCATTGGCATCAGACATGGTGGCCGGAAGTCGATGAACATGGTCCTACTGAAGAGACCTAATAGGTCAAGGAATAGTTCTTGCTCGATTCAAGTTGATTCAAAAAAGCTATTTTCAATATGTTTACGATTTCCCAAAAGCAGTGCAACCTTGGAGGGGAAGCATGCACTAAATAAGCTTTTTCGAGTGTACAAACAGTTGAATTTCGGCAAAGTTGCTTATTTCCAGACTTATAGCGTCGCTCTACGGGAAATTTTTACTGAAACATGCATGCTTAGTTAGGCATGAAAAATCGATTAATTCCTACCGCAGGGTAGTGACATTTAAATAGACATTTCGGCCGTAAATATCGAGGTTTTCTGCTCATTTATTTTCACACAAGCTGCCTAGATTCCAGATGAATACTTATTGCTAAATCCATTCTTAATAAGGTTTATGTCTCAAGAACTAAACGTCAATAACTACTCACTAAAATACCCTTAATAACTTTGAGCTGTTAATGAGTCTATTCAAGTGTATTTTGATTCTAGAAATACCCAAGTAATTTGATTAATTTTGTCACTCAATTATATCCAGATTTGCAATTAGTCTGTGTGTGATACACTAGACTTAACCAAAACTGTGGAATTGGAGTTCCCTGGATTCATTACCATAAGTTGGTTTCATTCAGGACAAGTTTTGTTTAAAAATGAGATTAAGAGCACATTTGAATTGCACGGGTTAGGTTTTTCCTTGAATACTGCAATTCAATCCAATATTTTAAAATTATTTCAATCTTAATAGCGAATATTTCTTGATTATCTTCAGAAAAATATGAACTTTTGACTCAAAAATGATAGTTACGGTGTTGTATTTGTCCGTTCCAAGCGAGGTTCCATGCACTAGACAAGCTTTCTGTACTTTGAAGTATTAATTTCAGAGAATACAAGATAGCAGATTATGTTGTCAACGCAGACTTGAATACTAATTCAATTTGACAGGTACACTGGTATAAACTCAATTTCAAAACCATCTCTTTCAGAAAAAGTTTAAAGTGTCAGAAATTTGCAAAATAATTTGGCGAGTCTCTGTGGAATTAAGGCTGATATCAACTCATTTTCATTACCCTTTTTGGGATAAGCGTTAATAAAAAATAAAATAATTTCGTTCAAATCGATAAAATTAGAATTGATTAGAAAAACGACTCATTCACTTTTCAAATGAAGGATAATTTATTTTTAATGAATTCAACAGGATGAATAATGATTTTAGGAATTAAAAAATTGCATAGATGTTGCATAGACTCTTAAATATTACGAATGCAAACTTTGGTAGGCTTATTTCAATTTTTACTGGTTAGAGTAAGACGCAAAGCAATTAGATAAAATCTCTTTAAACCTAGAACAATATGGATGATTATTTTGTTTATAGAATTAATAATTAGAATTACATAACAACTAGTCTCTCCAATTATACAAGTGTCAATCAGTGAAATTACTATGATATTCATTACATTCTCTTATTTCCAGCTACGTAACGCATCTTGCGACAAACTTCATTTATTTCACTTATCACCAAAAGGCAATACTACTATTCAAGACAGCCTTCTAGAGACCATTGCCAACCAGACAGCTCATAATGACAACTTCCAAGTTTTAATAAAATACTTTACGAAAAATTGTGTCTAATCAGAAAGATTTGGGAATAAAAAGAGGGTCCAACATCCTATACGCTTGAGGAGTTACGTAAAGTATTTTTTCTTTCACGAAAAGAAAATTTCCACTTCAATGAACACCATTAATATAGGACGAATCTTGAGTAACTAAATTCTTTTGAATAGGCTTTCTCACCCATACCAGAAAAATGTGCTAGAAATATTTTGTACGTGAGTTTACAATTGTACGACAGTGTATTTTTTTCGTAGAGAACTTTGAGAATGTGAAGATCCAACAAATTGAGACTTGGCGTTAGGCTAGCGTTGATTAAGACTTGATTTCTACTAAATTATTGTCGAGATGGGTTTAAAATATCGCTGCAAAGCACGATAATTGTGTTTTTTTAAATAACGGATTTCCTAAAATTTTATCAGAGAGAGAGAGCACCCGACTAGTAAATTAGGTCAATTAATCTCAATTCGCAAAATATATCATTAGACAACAAGTTATGAACACTTGGAATAAACGTCATTGAATGCAACGAGTTGGCATTTAGCTGATCCCTCTCCTCTAAAAAAAAAAGTCCTCTGAGGCATTATACTGACCGATTGTCTCTTTCACCTCTTTCAAAGAATTCATACATGTTATTCTAATCTGATAACTAATGATAAAAAAAGGTTTTCAGTTCATGAAAACTGTCTACATTTATTTCAGAGCAAACACATATTTTGTGCATATTTTGGTGATTAGAAAATATGATGTGTAAGTATAACTTATCTACCAATGATCTTGCTTCAATTAGACATAGGCTAACCTTGTGTGTCGTATATCACATTTGCAACATTTCCACTCAGAGATACGACTGC
The DNA here is from genome assembly GCA_000715275.1 of Gyrodactylus salaris. NCBI lineage: Eukaryota > Metazoa > Platyhelminthes > Monogenea > Gyrodactylidea > Gyrodactylidae > Gyrodactylus > Gyrodactylus salaris. The sequence goes on from JJOG01005370.1 coordinate 16,609, forward strand.
AAACCCTACATCTCCCTCGGCTCATCACTGTAGGGAAATGGTTGCTGTCATCGAATCTGGGGAGGATGCTAGTTCATCATCTTGAATTTCCTCCTCGTTTCTTGGCCGACCCCTTTTTTAGCATTAGTAGAGGGACAGGTCATCAAAAGCTTGGCAAGTCTTACAAGAAATTCTCTTCTTGGTATTTTACAGTCAAGATTTCGAAGGGATTCTTTGAGAACAAAAAATGCATTTATAGATTTATATGAAGGTCTATATCGTGATACAAGAGAGTCATGGAGATCAACACCTCCCATGTAGCGGTTATAAATGGCTAGGGCGTTTGGTTTTTTCCTTTGTTACAAAGGTCTTTTCCGATTTTTCATATTTTCTTAGTCCTACAGTTGTCTCACAACTTGCAAATGAAGATATTATGAACACTGTTTGTCCATCCATTTCAATATCGATAAACCTTGATTTCTCTCTAGTCGGCATTCGTATTTAGGATCTGTTTTTTATAGCATTTTATCCGATAAGAATTTCAAATCAGGTATTCTGTTTTCCTTATCGTAACGGTGTAAAGGAACCCTTTATTTTTCAAAGATGTTCCTAGAGGTATGCTTAAGGAAGGGAATAACCTTATTTCGTCTATAAAAGCATTGAAAGTCAAGCACAGAGAACATTAAGAATTATTCACAAAAATTCG
>KL567138.1:0-23728 GCA_000715275.1 Gyrodactylus salaris
TGTTTAATTTATACGGTCCTGACGTAAGTCAATGGTACTGGTGGCACAAATCAGATGGGAGAAGGAGCCGAGTATCACGAGGTTTCGGAGGCGGGTCCGTAATGATTTAGGGTGCATTTTCCATTGAACAAGATAAATGCTATAGCATATCAAAGTATTCTAGAAAAATATTTGTTACCATTTATTGCAGCTCACGAAACAGAATATCTCATCTTTCAACAAGACAATGCCAGATGCCATACTGCCAAGTCGACTATGGCATTTCTGGAAGAAATGAAAATCGAAACTCTTGACTGGCCTCCTCGTAGTCCCGATCTTAATCCAATTGAGAACCTTTGGAGCATTTTGAGTGGAAGGGTTTACAGAAATAACCGTCAGTTTAAAAATTTAGAGGAGCTCGAAAGTACAGAGTGGAATAAGATTTCCAAAGAAGAAACAGCTCATTTAATTCAAGGTATGGGTACAAGAATCTTGAAACTTCTAAAGAATTCCGGTGATCAAATCGATAAATAAATATAAACGCTGTTTTTGAAATGATTTTTTTCTATTTAAAGCCTATTCTGTTCTCACAAGAATGCTTTTATGAAAAAAGTATAAGAATATGTGAAATAGGTATTGGAATTTATAAAAAATATAAAATACCCAATTAATTATGTTTCTAACGGAAGAAATCTACCCTAGAGCAATTGTTCCGCTTTTTATTTTTTTTTAGCAACTACAGATTTTAGTCCGATAACACGGTTCCGCTGTTTCCCCCGGCCTTTAAAGAAAAACATCGCTATTTTTTCTATATCTAGAAGGTGTGAATCAGATACAAAACTTACTTTGAATGTTCTCAGAGAATTGGAAGTGTTCAAGTCTTGACCATTTGGACGATTGTACATTCTCTGAGTAGTATTGCACCGGTTATTCCGAAAATAAAAAATTTGTGTTTTAGACATTCTGTTACATAGATTACATAGAGATGGCTAATCAATTTCGGAACAATGTGGATGAAGCAACGAATCCCTCAAGTTTCGACTCATGTAAATGTGTATCTAAAAAGTTACGTGGTCAGACATAGTAAATCATTTTTTTCTTGAAATATAATATTTAGCTAAAATAAAATCATCATACTACTCAATGACTGTATAAAGGATTCCTGGATTAAATAGAAATACTGTATTGAATATTCATAAAAATGTAAATATGTTGAATATTCTTTCAGATTGTCAAGTATTTCTCGTTGAGCTAATTGTCAGTCCTTTTAGAAATGTTCGTTCTATTTGACGATTTTTTGAATATTAACAACCTGCGTTCCCAATATCCTGACCAGCCTGGAATCGATGCTCACCTGCGACTTTCATACAAGCAGCGGATCGATATTAGCGGACTCCAACCTTTATTGCTCCACCGACAAGCTTGGATCCTCAAGACATTTAATTCCTCCTCAGTCGTCTTGTCCAATTATTATGAGACGAGGAATGTCGTGTACGAAGAGCACGTTCTTTTACGTTCATACCGACAATTAGATGATCTATATAACCTCATGCTTAGTGACTTTTCTATTATTTGCAAATAGATTAGATCCAAAACGGATCATTTCATCCCTCAAAGATGTAATCCCAAATCTTTGTACATCTTCATTATAATTTTTGATAAAATTTACTTTTTTCTTAGAAAAAAACCACAATTTAACTGACTTATTAAAGTACAAAATAAATAGATATTTAATAAAAAATAACATTTTTTTAATTCTTTGCTAAACTAGGTAATATTTCAACTTCATCGATTGAGCTAGTAACTTCGTAAAATTGCTGTCTATAATTGTAGCACTGTTCATTGAGAGAATCTCACTCTCACATAATAACATGGACAAGTGTCTTTTTCTAACAGCCAACTCGGGATCTGCTTTCGAAAAAGAGGAAATTTTCAACAATTACCTCTATGAAATCCTTTACGTAATGCGAAATACTTCTCAAATGTTCTTTTAGCAAGTCGAGCAGAAATCGCCAACATTTGTCGCCATCCACTTCCAGGAGATTGGCGGGAAGCAGGCTTCTGAGTTTATGAAGTTTCTGGATAAATTCTTCAAGTAATTCACAGGAAAAGACTCACTTTAGATCATTCCTGACGAAAATGCTCGATCTGGGCTTCAATCGCCAGTTCCTATTCGCCGATCAGGACTTTACAAATGATGAAACTTTTACTGTATGACAAGCTGATTAATTTTTCCCCTAGTCCCTAGGAAGTGCATATTTCGTTCATTCAAACTTGAAAAATGTCTTGCTTTTCAACTACAAAGGTAAATACGATAATTTCATATATTCCTACAAGAAAAGAGATATACTTATTTTAGAAAGATTGTTGTGAGATATTCTATGAAATACTAAATTTTGGGATCTCATTTCAAGGTCTTAATTAAATTTTTTTCTTAAGGTAAAGATTTTCTACATCCTAAAATGTATTCATGAATCTTTTCCATTCAAATGGGGGAGCGCATTGGTTTTTCTTGCTATTTTTGAAGAATATATTACAAATGCATTTTGGCTTGATTTCTATTGGTCATGTGAAATGGGCCAATGAAAATAATTCAAATTTCTAGCTCATGAGTGGACAAATAAGCAAGAGTCCATTTCTCTATTTCAAAAAGTTTCCAATCGCTCTCCTCGATGTAAGTGGAAATATTGATCAATTTTCAGGGAAAAACCTCGAGGAAAGGCTTCATCAAGACCCGCTGGAGTCTCAACGGCCTAGTTTTCGAATGCATCAACGTCCATGGCCTAGCTGAAATTGATAATACCCTTGGCTTGGTTGAAAAGGTAATGTTCACTAAGCATTTTTTAGGGCTGCATATATTTCAAGTTTTTTTAATTCCTCCTACTGATCTTACTGAGATATTCTCTAATGTTATGACCCCTTTTCTAGTTTCCACATAGGACTGCGAATCTCAGGAGACAGGCTATGAAGATGATTATTGATAGGTGAGATTTTTGTTGATGAGAAAAGCAAGAAAGAGTGATTTTGCTTTTCTTTTTACTTATTCAAGCCTCTTGGATTTAGAGCCCAAATATTTGACTTTTTCACATTTCTAGCACAACCGAGGACAAAGAGGTTCCCTACTTAATATTTGGTGACTTTAATATACGACTCTCTCTAAGTATGATGGCTGATGTAAGTTTCGAATCATGGTTTGGTCACGAGAATAATATTTAACAATTTAGGATCTAGGTTGCAGTGTAGAAAAGCAAGACGATAAATATGTCGTCAAGTTGGCATCGAATGAACTTCTTTTCGAAGTTTCCAAGAGTAAATTCAAGCGCGGACATATGCCCTCATTCGATGTAAGATGATGATTTCTTCATTTTTTAATTTGATCGTAAATTGTGTCACTGAAATTCAGACTCTGAATGCCTGGAGATGAATTTTTAATATTAAAAGTTAGAGAATTCATACAGGATTAGGAAGGTACATTAATACAGGTAGATTTTCTGTTATTTAACAAGCCAACGAGAATCGTTTAAAATTTATTTTAAACCATTCATATAAAATACGCAAAATCTAAAAAGTGATGAGTAATTTCTTAGGAATTACAAAAGTACAATGTTGAAGCAGATCATTGGTCGGATCAGCTTTTTGAAATGCCGATAATATTTATGCCAACGTAGGTTCCCGTTTCATTCAAGTTTCCAGGTACAACTTTGACGATGAGGATAAGTCGGGGACAAAGTACAACGAGAAGAGACCTCCCGCTTGGACAGATAGGATATTCATTTCTAGAAAGTTCAAAGATATCCTCTTTAAAAAGATCCACTCTTATGACAGCATCGGTAAACAGACCAACATTGGGGATCATAAGGTGATTTAAAATTATTTAATATTATTAGAAAATATTATTATTATACATTATTGAGTCAATTTATTTTCATTAAAAGATATTAAAAACTTGAACTTTTTCAGATCGTCTATCTTTGTGCCTCGTTTAGTGAGTTTAAATTTTAAAATTAACAACTGATTGCGACGCAATCATTGCGTGGAGAAAGCTTCAAATACTTACCAAAAGTACATAAAAATTTTTTAGATTAAATTTTACTAAAGTTAATTTCAATTAAAGATTATCCTCCTGAAGAGCTGAAAATTGTAGTTAATGGTCACGTTCTCAGACGGCCAGACCTTGGGAAACCTCGATTACCAGGTCTGTGGAATATCTACAATTTTGCAAAGTTTACAGATCCGTCTAAGCTGAAAGATGAGATCAACCAGCAAATCGACAAGAATGAATGATTGATTTATCTCAAAATTTTTAATTTATATAATAAAAATCATAATTTATCTTTGAAAATTCAAAATCAATTTCTTACCGTAAACTATTTTTAAAACATGAGAAATTCATGAAGAATTTTAGAACTGTTTTTATCTGACGCTATTTTGAAAATTTTCACATCATGAGCGATTCAGAGATTGAACTAGACGATGATTGTGAAATAATTTCCGCCTCTTCCAACGAAGATTTCGATGAGGAAAATGCCGATATGGAGGATGAAGAAATCGAAGATAATTCAATACTAACATTAGATGATTCTAAAGGTAAATTCAAGGTTAACTCGTTAAAGAATCTGTCTTTGCCCTCCACGTCTCAGAGCAGAGCCGGCGTATGGCCTCCGGATGCATGGATGATAAGGCGAGAATTTACAATCTCGAGAATCAAACTCTCGAGAAGACCTGCTGTGGCTATTTAGATTCCGTTATTTTTGTCGAGTTCAATTATTCCGGTAGAATCCTAGCCACCGGCGATATGGCTGGTAATATCTTGATATGGTCCCTGAATGACGACTGTGAATGGTTAAATACACACACTATAAGCTGCGATGAAGACATAATTCTGATGAGTTGGTTCTCCCCAACAAATCAGAGTTCCTGCAAAGTCCATGCCCTTTTAACTTGCGGTGAGAGTGGCACTGTAAATATTTGGCCAATCTCGCATAGAAACTCCTCCGATCCCCTTAAGCCGGAGGCAAAGTTTATTCATAACTCTGCTTCCAAAGTCATTTTTGCTTCCCATATATCTGAGTGTGTAGCAGATAGTATGTTTATTCTCTCTCAAGACTCTTCACTAAAAGTCATAAATATGAATTCTCTGGAGTGCGTTAAAAGGATTCAGATCAGCGAGGAACAAGAGGGAAATGATCCCTGTAATGTGGCATTGTCTAAAGATTCTATTCTCGCCGTTGGGCATACAAATGGAAAAATTGCTATTATCAACTTTGAAAATCTGGAAAAATTGGATTTGAATAAGGCCAAGAATACGGTAAGAATTTTTTGATAATTTCTTTTAGAAATTCTCTGCAATTTCCACTACAGATTCGCAAGTGGAAACAATGGCATTTAGTGAGAAGAATCACCTCTTGGCTTTTGGAAATTTTGACGGCAACATCGGAGTAATAGATTATGAGAAGAAGATACTCAGAGCCCATTGGAATGCTAGCCCGGAAGTGAGTAATCTTTTGAGTATTGCTTTTGAATTAAATTCCTTTAACAAACTCTCCTACTATTCGAATAATTCCAGCATTTCAAATTCAAAATATCAAGAGCTTCATTTTTTAAATCTAACATTTGAACCTGAATGCAATCTATTGAGAACAAAAATATATCTTGGCTTGTATTCTTCACAGTTAGGTGTGAATAGAACGTGGCAACACACTCATCAGATTTTTAATTAATTCTGTTATTCTATCCTTTTTCGTACCTATTTTAAGCTGCCATAATATCCTAAAAGAGGCTTTCACTTCAGAATTTCTCACTTTTTTTTAAAAAGTTGATACCTTCTCTCATTGAGAAACGAAGCTGTTTTAAAATTATTTGTCTTCAATTTTTGACAAAATTTTCAGAGAGAAAAAAATTGATTAACCTGTTATAATTCGAAGGGGAACATAATTCATATTCAAATTTATTAAAAAGAGGGCTAAAAAAGTTTTTCATGCAGAATCTCGGGTTCATTGAAAAATACTTTATTTAGTCATAGTTTTTGTTCTGAAACCCTTCAAGAAATCGAGAATAGCTATCATGATTCACAGGAAAAATCCCACCGTAAAAATACCTCAGATGATCCACTAGCAAAATACTTGTTAGAATCAGTAAATTCTTCAAGTTTTCTATTCAGAAATTGATTTTAAATGAAAAAGTGTGTGTTTTCTCAAGCTTGACCAATATTTTTAGTTTTCTACGCCAGTCGGTATCAGTTGCATCGAATGGATGCCGGATGGAAAACATTTTCTATCGGCCTCCCTCGACTTTAGCATAAAACTATGGCTCGGCCTCTTCTCCACGCAGCCTGAATGCCTAATGAAATTAACCGGGCATCATGATGCAATAATGTCGATTGCTTTTGTTGGCCAAAACAAAATCGCGTCCGCTTCAGAAGATGGAACCATAAAGATTTTTGAAATAAATGTTGAATAATGTTTATTTATCAGATCTAGGTTTCATGACACTCATTGCACTGTTTATTAGGTTAAAATTGCTCAACTTGAAGTTTCCCTCAAACTTGCACTTTATATAGCCGTACAAGTTTAATGAGGCGAGACATAGAGCGATTAAACTAATTATAGCCCATGAAAAATGGAAAGAAAATACTGCAGCAATTAAGAGAATCGTCCAGGTTATCACGTAAGCGAACAGTCCACCCCAGAATAACGTGGCGTCAGCTGATGTGTAAACTTGTGGGTTTGGGGCTTTATCAAAAATCCAAATACTCTTGCCGTCCTTGTTTAAACTGCGCCAATTCAGACCCACCATGAGTCTTCCTGATATTGTCTTTACTAGCCAAAAGTCAAATGTACAACAAATGAGGATGAAGACGAATAGGGTAGCAAATTTCGTTGAAAAGAATGATGAAAATAGGTAGAGAACAACTGATAACACTTTGAAAATAATATGCAGAAAGATAGCAATTCTTACACTAAGCTTCTTTTGACCACCCAATTGTGAACCATTAGAATTTGCTGCATCTAAGACTGCATCACCGTTGGAGGCCATTATTGAATTTCTCACTGATTAAAAGTTATCAAACTTTTTCATCTTATCTTGTTTCAATATGCTGCGAAAGTTTACAGATATAAGATGAGTCTGTTTCAAATTTTTAGGACCCCAGTTAGAAGATATTTTTTCCTAGATAGATTGAATGCTGCGGTATTTTTCATTACAATAGTTGCACTATCAAGTTTAATCATTCCTTCTCTAATTGTTTTGTCCACTGACGAGATGTGGCACAATAAAAAGGTAGAATATGTCTCTCCAGAAATCCAAATCTTGGACAACTACACCCACTCTGTAATAAATTCAGATGGTATTGTCAATAACAACGCTTTGAATCCTGAAAATTATTATCTCTCCATCAATCGCAATGACGCATTAGTGGTCAAGTCAGTCTTTAAGAATACAAAACTACTCACATTTACAGAGGTTTCATTCACTGTCAAGATCAAAATTAACGGACGCGACATTAGATATGTGAATCTCATTGATGCCATCCACCTGAATCCAAGTTTGGGCAACATCATTATAACCAAGGTTCTACTCAAGTCAAGCACTGAGAATAATTTAGAATTTTCATTTCTACAAACCGATATTAATGTCAATTTTGAAGGGAACACTCTCATACACCAAGTTCACATAAGACCTGGAAGGATCAGAGCCATGAGAGACAGAGCTTTTATAGAGAACCTTTTCTATGTTTATATTCAGGTACTCCCATTCACAATAATTTTGGGATTTACTCTTAAGAAATTTACTGATATAATCCTTGTCTATTTATATATTGGTAAAATAAAAAACTTGGTAGATTAAGTTAATTTGATTATTCGAACATTTGCTTCAACGGGAATGTAGTGCACAGGCAGACGAAACATTTAAGAGCAGGAAGCTGATCTAAGAATACACTTTAAAATAAGTTTAGAAATTTCGATAAATATTTAAGTAACCATACTACTTATCAGTATACACGTTGTCATTGTTAATAATCAGTGGTTATTAATTTGGATTCCAAATTTTGGAATGTATTAGCTCCTATTCACAGGATGAGTCTAGACAGACGATACTCTACGTGGAGATGCTAATACAACTCACTAAGGATTGCTTTGATTTACTCAACTGCTGAATTGATCGATTTTACTATCTATTCCAACATGAATCGAAATTAGTTTAGAGATTTTTATTCTATTCATCGTTGGAGAACACGAAATCATCTAAATAAGGACTGTAGAAGTATATCATCAGATGACCTCATTTGTAATTTCACTTCGGATTTGCTAACAGATCTTGTGTATAATTCTAATGATTATCGGTGCCAATTGGCCAATTTTAACTTTTTAACTGTATTTTGAAATACACAAATGTAAGTGGTATAATAATTCGGCCTATATTAATAACATCTTGTTGTTTATTAAAATCCACAAGTATCGAAGGATTTGCCTCAGGTTTGTTAGACTTGCAAGTATTATTTCTGAATTCAGTCATCTATTAAGTTTTTCGGAAAGAAGTGTTGTTTTTAAAAGGTTCTTTTTTAGAAGTGGTTTTAAGGAGAAGAACTTGGGACATTGAAGAATTAATTTCTGGGAGTTGTCTGCAGAACTTGGTACAATTTATAATCACATAAAATCCCTTGGTTACGCCAAAAAACTTGATCATTGAGTCCTTCATGCTTTGAGTGAAAATCAAAAAATAGACAGATTTGATGCATGGGATTATCTTCTCAGAAAAATTGTAATTTTCTATCCCATGACCGTTCAATCACTTGCAATCAAAAAGGGAGTACTCTATGAGAATGATACTCGAAAAATCTCGGAAAACTGTCACCAGAAAAGGCGTTTTTTTAAAGAGATTTTTTTCTCTGACGCAAAAATAGACATCTCTAGAAAATCTAATTATTTTATTCTTTTCCAAGTTCTCTGGTGTGAAGGGCTTGTCATCTCCTAGATAGTCCCTCATACAAGAGAAACTTCTTTCGATAGATACCGACGTTGGCTGACAATCTAGAATAATCTAGCAAAGAAACCTTCTCTTTTTGTATTAAGGCTTCGATTTCATTCTTTGATATTCTTTTCAAGAGGTAATCTTGATCTCCAGCAGGGTCTTCTGCAAATTCGAGAGTGGTAATCCTCTTGTAGTAGTCGTACTATTTCGAACTAGATGATTCAACGGTCTTTTTCGTTACTTTGAGGCTGAAAGCAGATCCATAATCGAGGACAGGCAGAATAAACGCTTTGTAGAGTTGAAGCCGCAGAGAAATATTCTTCACAAATTTAGTGAGATAGAGGATCTTCGTATTGGCAGCTTTGCTAATACATTTAAAGTGCTTCTGAAAGCTTAGTTTGTTATTGTACGAGATTCCGTGGTACTTGATTTCATCAGTGAAGAAGAGAGCGATGGAAGATGGAATTATTGACGAGGAGGAACCAAAGCTCATCATTTTGGTTTTATCGTCATTAAGAGTAAGGCTGAGCCGTTAGAGGGAGGGTTTTATGACTCAGTTCATCCACTATGGCGCGATCCAAATTTCCATGGACGGGGATGACTATTTCGGCATCATCAGCAAATTTGAGGTATGCTATTGAGTTATTTCTTGATTGAAGTGCAGCGAAAACCAGATTGAAGAGCCAGGGTCCAATGACCGATCCTTGAGGAACACCTGACGTGACTTTAGTAGGAGCAGATCGGAGATTGTTGAAGTAGACATATTGAGATCGACAGCTGAGAAATTTGACAGTCATCCTCGTGATTGTAGGATCAGCTTGCTTGGAGATCAAGGCATCGGCAATCGCTTGCAATGACAGTCTATCAAAAGCTTTCGAGATATCTAGATAGAGAACAACAGAATCAATGTTCTTAATTTTAAGTTGATTTATGGGGTCAAGAAAAATAAGAATATTTGAAGAAGTAGATTTGGCTTTCATGAAGCCATACTGAGAATGGTCTAGAGGGGGAATTGAGTTTGAGAGACGCTGATAGGGAAGTTAGTCAATAATAGAGAGGAATATGGAGAGATTAGAGATAGGGCGGAAGTCATATTTTTGGGTAAGTTAATTTTAGAAATAGGGAGATTTTTAACTAAGGACCGAAGGAATGTGCTCACAGTGAAAGAGGTCATTTATATAGAAGAGAAGATTTTCAAGAAACAGATTAGGAAGGGAAATAATAAGTTCTATAGAAATCTTCTTTCCTTTTCTTGGAATTTGAGATCAGAAAGCGTGAAGACGAATAAATCCATATGAACAGCAAGACGAGGATTTCGTCGTCTTCAAAGCTCAAAACTATATTACGGACTTTTTCGTAGAAGTCGAAGTGATTTTATTGGCTAAATAATGTTTGCACACATGAAAAATCTGTCTAAAATATGCATGATTTGAAGAAAAATATGCATTTGGTAGCCCTCTGTATTCTTCAGACTTGGCTCAATCTGATTTTCAACTTTTTCAAGATATTCATAATTAATAATTATCTTGATAAAAAAGAAGTTAGAATTAGGTTTCTTCATGCCTCAAAGAACGCATAAATGTGGATAAAATGAAAAATAAATTTTCAACATTCATGTACTCAGCTTACGAAATTGGACGTGACATTAGAATATGTGGATTTTAATTTATTGAATAATTATTTAGACATGTTGTGGTCGTCGCTAGGAGAAGGAATTTGTAATCATGAATAAAATTAATTTAAAAAAATCGAAGCTTAAATCTCTAGATCAACTATTCAAATGTTTGAATATTCATTTCAAGCAATTTTTGTATATCAAAACAAAGTTCTTTTGTCTTAAATATCATTTTATAAATATTGATAAACAAATTCAGAAACGATCATTACTTTTGAAAGTATTCAAAAATATTCTTGTTTATGTTCCACCCTATTAGCTCATAGATCATTCTTACCTAGAGAAACTAAGGATGCGATGCAAATTCTTCTCAAATTTTACAGATCGATTGTAAAAAGTTTTAAGCAATCACTAAACTCGAAAATCTATTGAGTGCTGCTCTATAAGATTGCAAAAATGTTTAAGCTATCAAAGGGAAAAGTTTAAGGATGCTCTATAAGAGTTCATTATCCTGCTTTATCAGTATAACTTTTAAACTCATTTTCACGTAGTGGTGGGGTTGGCTTGTTGACCTTCTCTTGCATACTTTACATTGTCTCAAAATTTCTGCTGAGTTTGAAATTAAAAACTCAATAGTTACATGTAAACTGTATATAAATATCGAAGTAAATAAATGCCAAGATAACGTCTAACATCTTTGGAGTAGAGCTACTATCTGAGGAACTAGAGAATTGTATTTTTTATAAAACTTTAATGACAAACTTCAAATTTGGACTAATCTGACATTTTAACCTAGAACCACTAGTAATAGAATAATAATAACCTCCCTCTAATTTTTCACGGTAGTAAATACAATTTTCAAATTAAGAGCGGTTTTCAGAAGCACACAACAAAACAAAATTCCAAACAAAAGAAACAACTATTCATCGGTTGATTTAATCAACTTTGAATAAAAATATAAGCTTATTATGACATGAATGTTCTTTTGATAATCTAAAAAACATGCTCTTTATTATTTTTAGAAATTTCTCATTTGAAAAGCATTAAAATATCAAATAAAATGCTCCCATTGTTCAGATAATCTAGAATAGATGCTCAATTCACGGAATAATATATATTTATTTTCTTTTATCGTTGATAGCCTTGACATTATAAACAAAGTATGTGGATAGACATGTAGTGAGAGTGACAATGTTAATGATTGCCATTGTCTTGTAGTCCACATGTTGAAATGATTCAGATCTATAGAGGGTTAATAAATCTTCTTACTTGATGAAAACTGACAACATAGAGCTAACAATCAGTGAGAGAAAGGACAAGACTCTAACTAGGCCTCCAAGTGACCGTATGATCCAGATGGAATAGAAAATGTTAAAATTCAAAGCCAAATTAAGAGATGAACTAAAGGCTATGATCAGGGGATTGAAGGAGAATTCAACATCTCTAGCAGTAATCCAAATTGGTAAAAAGTTGTTAACCAACTGCTCTGTTATAGACCAGGTTAAGCAATATGATGAAACGATAAAAGACTTTTTCGGGCATGTGGAATAAATTAAATAGAAAATTGAAAGAATTATTAAATTTAGAGGAATTATTTCTTTTCCATAAGCAACCGAATCAGAAATTGTCGATGATAAGAGTATTGAGAGGACTTGAGTCATCAAGTAAAGTGCAACGACATTGAAGTATTTGACAAAGCTATCATTTTCTGACCTAAAATATAATTTAAATGACCATCTTACAGTCCAGAAGCTTTAAAGGCGATAAACTGCGGTCCATGAGATAGAAGAAGACAATTAGCCAAATTTATTAATCCCATTTCAAATTTACACAAGGGTAAAACACAGAAAAGTAGAATAGAATAAAAAGATTTAAATCTGTAAAATTGAAATTGCAGAATCGAGTTGAAATGGCTGATGAAAATTTATGAAATTTGTGTACTTTACATCGAGTGAGGAGTTTTTATAAATTAAAAATGTAACATCAAACTCTTGAGAAATTATGTGCATCTTTTCTATCAGATTCATAAGATAGAATTGGATTGTTTTACTGCAAATATCAAGGTTCTGTATGAACACAGAATCTAGATCATCTATAATTATGAGTTTGATGTGTCGATAAAACCTTTTCATCTCTTCAGTGTCATCTGTGGACTTTTTAAAGGATCTATTCATATTGAAATGAATCTGATGCAAAGTATCAATTAGAGACTGATACTCATCGCATTCAATAGCCTTAACTTGATCTTTGATGGATGGAGTTTTATCTTTTTCAAGGAAATAGTTCATGAAATTATCCCCCGTTTTCAAGCATATGACATTATCTTTTAGGTTGGTAAAGTAGTTGATAGCATTTTTACATACGTCGAGCTTTGCTTTTAAGTGATTTCCTTCCAAAAAATTGAGTTCTCCAACTTTAAAGATATCACTCTTAAAGGTTAAATTTCGGGACTCGGAGAATAATTTTGTTTCGATAGTATGATTGTTTATAAGGACTTTAGTGAAATCTTTTTTCTCCGCATCTGCATCGTTATCACTTCTCAGAGCCTGAAAGTATGGATAACGTGATATAAACACAGATAGAAGCGCAGCTAGTGATTTCGAAGTTGTCATTACAAATTGAAAAATGCACTGAAGATTTCATTATAAGTTTAACTTCGAAATCTAAAACATACCTTGTTTAAGCTATCAACACTTTTAATAATGAATTTCGCCCAGAAGCTTATAGCATCTGACATTTCCTTTCTAGAGTCCATTAATCAGATAAAAAACTTGAACTTTCAATTCGAAGATATTTACGATGATCTCATCGATTTCTCAAAAATACGCACCATTCTCAACCATGCACACTTAACGGAGGAAATAAAAGGGTGTGATTTATATCAAGAAACCCTTCAACGAAACAAGATTCGCACTCTCGTTGTTGCTCTAGTCATTTGTCTCAATATCGACATCAACCCACCAGATATTCAAAAGGTTTCCCCTTATTCTCGCGTTGAAGCATGGTTTGATCCGTCAGATTCAAGTTCTCTGAGAGCTCTAGAGACAATAGGGAAACAGCTGCAGAATCAATATGAACGATGGCAGCCAAAATTGAGATGCAAACAATGCCTCGATCCCACTTATGAAGATGTCAAAAAACTCTGTTTTAACCTACGAAGGACTGCTAAAGACGATAGAATCCTGTTTCATTACAATGGTCACGGCGTACCGCGGCCAACAGAGAAGGGAGAAATTTGGGTTTTCAATAATGCAAGTCCTATTAATAGCATTTAAAAATGCAAGATCTTATTTATTTATTTCTCAAAAATACTCCACGGAATCTAAAATCCAAGATTCAAGGGTAAAATGGCCATTTCTGCCTTTTTACGGATATCTTCGAAGATAAAAAAATAAAATTTTTCTTTTCTATCCACGCTCATGGGTAGGGCCACCATAAATATGTAGTTGTTCAATTGAAAATAGCAAAAAAGTAATTAGATATTTTCAATAAATGCATAACTCAGTATATTTACTTGTGACTTCGGAAAATTTTAAATTAACAGGATGCATCTTCATTTATGGTCAATTATGAATGTCGTTTTTAAATTTTAAGCATTTCTTCAAGAAAATAATAAAAAATGTATTGAAATGCAGTTTTCATGCAATATGTGAAATTTTTTAAAAACATGTATTTGCTTTCAAATAAAACTAATATAAATAAATATAGCTAACAGATCATAAACCTGTTTCAAATTGAGGTCTGCTAAATCCATAGTTAAATTAGCTGATTTCCTAATAAAATCCAAATGGTTTTGAAAACACATGTGAAGAATTAAAAAATGTTATCTATACAAACTGAAAAATCAATTGAGCTTGAAACTCTATAAAAACGCTGAACAAATACAAATTCATTGTCTTGAGAAAACTATTATTCAGTGACATAAAATACCTTTTCGTAAGGCTTAATTGAATTTCTAAGCAGTATTTAAACAACGACACCTAGATCTCAGTACGAGGGGAAGTTCCTCTAAAAGTTTAAACATTTAAACCCTGAATCTCATAATTTCATCCCAATTTGATAATAATCATTCATCTAGAACTTTACAAAGTACATACCACTCTCTCTAACTGATTTGCACAAATGGCTTGAAGGTCCTGCTATCTACGTCTTTGACTGCAATAATGCTGGAAGGACACTGAAGAAGAATGAGGTATTTCATTTTTAGTTTTAATGCATCCTTAGAACTTTACCGACAAAAAAGACCGCCGGGGCATAAATAAAGGATCCTCAATGCAGTATCAACAGAGATTTATTGTGAGTTATCATAATTTTGTTTATTCAGAATTATATTATCGCCTTGATACTAACAGAATTCCGTTCCCCCAAGCGCTGAATAGATTGAGTAATCATGGTGATTAGGAATTGAATTAATTTTAAAATTTGCAAAATATTCTCTCAAATATAACTAAGCATATTTTTTAAACCTCTTGAATGCTAAAAGTGTAGATCAAAATTAGTTGTCATCCTATTCGTAATGCTTCATAAATAGGGCTACCAGAAAAGCACAAAAAAATTCAAAAAGATACAATAATTATTCGAAATTGTGCATTTATTTTTAAATATTATCATTTTGAGTTAAAAGTCTTTGTTGCGAAGCTTGTAAAGTGGAATCTTAGCAGAAAGGAAGGTTCTCAGGATCTTGAATTGGCGCTTCTCACTTTTGCCTTTTTCAAGCAAAGCTGTTTTATCCCTTTCAGAGCCTAATCCAGTTTTGTGCTTTTGCGTTTCTCTGTGCCTGTCTACAACAGATTTCCGCTCATATGTTATCGACTTTTTGCATAGCTCAGATTTATTCACGATGAACTCCTTAGGAAAATCAGCAACGAAAATATACTCATGGTTTGGTGATTCGAAAGTGATTCAGAAATATTTATTAATCAAAACTTTAACAATTCAATAACTCTGATTAGTCAGATTACACATCAAAGTACCCTGGTTAAAATTAATTTTTGTAAAATTTATCTCTTATTATTGGAGTATTCAATTGAAAAATTTGCACCAATCCTTCATCCTTACTATAATTTTCCGTCAAAAAAATACGGTTTTTACACTAATTTTATAGAAATGTTGAAAATAATAAAATGCAAAGAAGTGAAAGGCCTCAAAAGATGCAATTTTTACATCTTTTCTCATAGACTTTGGTAATCATGCGACCAGTGAATATTAAATCTATATCTTTCCGTAAGTAATAATGTCATTTTAGCCAAAAAACCAATTGAATCCTCAGTTGAGTTCCCCCAGCAATTCATCAAATAAAGATATATCAATTGGCCAAGCTTTGGTGTTGGCCGCCTGTCAAGAGAATGAAGAACTTCCCCAAAATCCGCTCCTACCTGCCGATATGTTCACTTCATGTCTGACTACTCCGATTAAGATGGCGCTGAAATGGCATTGGATGAAGTCCGATGCTCACTTCCCAGGTAACACGATCATTTCTAACCATTTCACCTATAGACTATTTAGATGAAAACCTTCTCGATAGAATTCCCGGGTCGCATTCTAGGCGGTTGTCTCTCTTAGGGGAAGTCAATTGGATATTCACTGCCGTTACAGACACCATTGCCTGGTGTTGCTTCTCCAGTGAAATCTTTCAAAAGATCTTTCGTCAAGATCTTCTGATTGCTTCCTTGTTTAGGAATTTCCTACTTGCTGAACGAATTATGCGATCATTTGGATGCAATCCTGTCTCTTCACCCATACTACCTTCGACTTATAAGCATCAAATGTGGTAAGTCATGGTTAAAAAGATGATTAATTGCAAAAATTTCACGAGAAGTTGTACCTTTTGTAAGAATGCGAGTTTTTCAAAATAAAAGTAAAAAGATTTTGCATTGGAAAGAAAACAATAAAAGGATTTCACTGCATAAAAATTCCCATGCCAGCACCCTCGCGCTATGAAGAATGACGGTATTCCATTCATCTTATATTGGAAGAACTTTGAATCAGGAAAAAAGCTTATAAACGAATAAGACCCCAAGAAGAGATCGAGGTCGGTGGCTAAAAGATCCTTTAAAACTGAATAAATGCAATTTTTAAACTTGTACTATAATTGCATCAATGAACCCATGACATTTTTGCAAAAGTCTATTCGTGTGTCTTTTTATTGCAGAATCTGGTTTATTTGATGAAAATTTCAATTCTTAGGAATGCCTGGGATCATGCAATGGATAGGTTATTTCACTTCCTTCCAAGCCTTTTGGCCAATACAATCGAGGGCAGTCTTACTCCCGAAATAATCGCCAACTCAATAATCAAGACTTCGAGCCTTCTTTCTTCCAATCCCAATGAAAAGACCAAAATCAACGTAAAGCTACCAAAACTGCCGCTAAGCAATTTCGATGCAAGTCATTCTTTTGCATTTTTGCATTTCTAAGTTTTAATATTTTCTATTTTTGTAGGCTGAATGTTCAAATAGACAGGACGAATTGAATGATACATCGAAAGTGGTTTCTGAAGCCTACAGTCTACTTGTGAGCACTCTCTTTTAAAACCCAAAAGACATATTCAATTAAGATATTCCTTCCCATAGAAACTGTATCACAATAACAAATCTATCAAGAGTAACAACAAAGTGAGTACTAAATACTTTTATCATTTCCACGAAATTAAATTCTCCTCCACAGGATTCGAGGGCTGGCAAATCTTTTGATGGTGACGTCTCTGCGAAAAAAGTAACTTTTAACGATTCGAACATCGATCTCAAATTGCATTTTACAAAACCTCTGTCAACTCTCATTGAAGATGGATTTACGCAAGATGCTGAAAATATTGATTTGAACAGTAGAATGAATTCTGATAATATTCAGAAAGATCAGAGCAATCTGCCCGCCCAGCAAATTGAGCAGACCGGCTCAATAATAAGTTGTATTGGTAAGACTCCTTTTGAGAGCATGTTAATTGCTTAAACCTATTTTCTAAATCCGACATTTTTCAACTTTTTGAAAAAAATAGAAAAGAAGGTTCCACACTTTTCAGAGTTTTTAATGCTTACATTAATCATAGATTTCAAGCCTAAACTGATTAAATAGTCAAATCTTAGATAAATCTAGATTGAGATATGATCCTTCTGACTATGTAAATCGTAATTATTTTTTGTCTAGCATAAGTTAGTGTGAGATTGTCAGAAGGGTCAAACTACTAACATCTCTGTAACGATGAAGAGTTTTGAAAAAAGAAGACATTGCATTAGCAAGTTAAACAAATATTTTTTGGTGATTTATTTAAAAATATATTTTTAGGTTTATCTTCATTCTTTTCAAGCCAAATGACGGCATTCAAAATTTGGCTTCAGACCGCCGACTCGAAGAAACCTCCACCTGCTCAACTACCAATCTTGCTTCAAGTTCTCTTGAGTCAATCACATCGAATAAGAGCTTTACAACTTCTCAATGAATTTCTCGACCTTGGTCCCTGGACCGTTGTGCAGTGCTTAACGGTCGGTGTCCTGCCCTACATTGGAAGATTATTCCATTCTCAGTTCTTGGAGAGTAAACCCCATCTCGTTCTCATTTGGGGAAAGATTATGGCTAGTGCTTCAACGGAATTCGATAAAAATGAGTGGGTAATTGGCATTCCACTAGAAATATGTTCTACTTGAAACTGAGTTGAATATCATGTTAACGTTTATTCCTTAAAGCTACGTTCGTACCATGGGCTACAAGTTCTTCAGCGGGTGCATAATTGAAACAGAGAGGCTGAACGGGTTGACCAGAATTGTGGCTGCTTTCGCTCTGACTAAGATGCTCGAATATGAGCTGACAGCAAAGCCAAATAAAGCCTTCCAAGATGACTATCTCAAGAATGGCTATTTGAATCTTATTGGTAAACTATTGTTGGAAAATAAGCCAAATAATTGCTCTAAAGAAAATGTGAGTAATTTCAAAAATAAGCAAAAATAAAAAGCATATTCATTTTTGTAAAAATATGCATTTTTATTCTATTTTTTCTAAAAATGTATTAATTCCTGTATTTTGTTAAACGAAATAATTTTAATCAGTTAAGAATCACTTGCCTCAAATTTCTTCATCATCGGAATAAGTTGACAATTTTTTCTGTACATTAGTGAAAGTTATACCTTGAGTTCGAGCTCCTTGAAATACATTGTTGAGGCGCTTAAATTCGGCACTGTTTCACTTATTTGTGCATGGTTTAATGAGCAAGAAAGCACCGTATATAATACATTCACAACAG
The DNA here is from genome assembly GCA_000715275.1 of Gyrodactylus salaris. NCBI lineage: Eukaryota > Metazoa > Platyhelminthes > Monogenea > Gyrodactylidea > Gyrodactylidae > Gyrodactylus > Gyrodactylus salaris. The sequence continues at coordinate 18,797 of KL567138.1, forward strand.
AGCTATTCGATTTTTCATTGAAACTGAGTCACATAATAAGTTTTTATTTCGATGCAAATAAGGCATTCTAAAAAATATGCATTGGGTAACCTTAGTTATAAATTATGACTCGCAATAATCAATTTTAACCTATATTGAGATAACATAAGCATCTTTGGGATAGATAATCTTTTCTAAATAGAAGCTTAAACCTAATATTATCGGTAAATCCTAGATTCGTCTACGCCTGTGGTACATTTTTGGCCTGGCGAAACTCTGGCGTATGAACTACGAAGCTTATGTCATGAGCATTATAGATCCCGGGCCAGAAATGAATTGGATAGCGATCCTTAGTCCATATCTCTTTGATTACTCTTCCCTTGTCAGAGCTTCAGCTGTGTATGCCCTCGGGATAATAATCGAGACCTCTTCTACGGAAGTGAGACTCAGCGACGCTGTCGTTGATGAAGTGAGTCTCTCATTATCAATCCTTCCTAGAACCTTTTCTAACATTCTTCAGACTATTATAATTGTTAACTCAAATACCTCTATATGGAGTTCTTATTTTCGATCTAACCCATCTTATTCTTCGACTTTCTCTCTAAAAGGTCTAAAGAAATATACAAGTCTATAAATTTAGAAATAAAGTATGTCCGTTCGTAACACTAACATTCTCTTTAGTTGATCACAGCGTTGTAACTAATGCAATTCTTAACAAGCCTATAGAATCTATAGTATAGATCCTTACACCTATTTTGAGTATTTTGCTACGCTGTTCTGACATTTCTCTAAATCCCAACTTGTACTTTATCATGACCCAAATTATATTTCAGGTGAATTTCGTGATAATCAACAAGATTGTCTATCTTCTGACATGGGATACTAGTGTTCTCGTTCGCCTCGAATGCATGGTTGCATTGAAGCATTTCATATTACGCTATAAAGACGATTTTGTAGTAATTTGCAATCGCTACATGATCGAAATGCAGGATCTCAATCCAGACAGCGATGGTGAGCTATCAAAATTATTTCAAAAATAATCAACCGTTATATCCTCGCTTTAATCTCAATCGAACGGTTCTGTTGTTAAAAGCAATACCTCTTTTATGAAATTATTAGTTTAGATTTTCGACTTTGAAGTAGCGAGTCGTCGAGAGTAAAAAGCATACCTTAATATCCTATACAGATTAATTTCAAATAAGCATTTGGAAGCCTTATGCTGACCCACTCATTATTTTTATAGATTATCCAAATTCAGGATACGAGAATGATAACTCCAGAAGGTTTGCCAAGTACTGGCTTAGTCTACTACAAACGTCACATGATCCCTATCCAAGGGTTTCCTTTATGGCCAAGACAATCCTATCATTCATTCAAACTGAAGTAATCGTTATTAAACAAACTCTGTATTTACAATTAATCGCATAGTCCTTAGTGAATCTAGTAATCGAACCGATAAAACTTATTTTAGCACTGAATAGTATGAGTTCGTTCGTTCTGATCGTTTGGCTTAACCTGAAATACGCGCGGTCAGCTTATCATTCTCTAAATAATTTCCGAGTGCAAGTTTATATCTTTTTTTTAGGTCATGCTGAAAATTTCCCTTGAACAAAGGGAAGATGTACACATCTCGGAGAGCCTGTCAAGAGATCAGAACATGGATGAATTAGTTCGTAGTGATCGCCACCCAACACAAAACTCTTTGAATCCAAATACCTCGAATAGTTTGTTAAACCAGTCACTAAAGTCCACTACGAATCCTTTGAGCCAAGTGTCCACCAAATACTATGAATGGTCATGTAAATGGTTCACAAAGCCTCTCTTACACAAATACACCAAAGGAAGGGAGAAGATTCTAAAGGACTTGAATAACTGGGAAGGTTGGTTTATTTTATATCTGCGAGATTGTTTGAATAACAGGTTTTTCTAATAAAAAGATCTTTGTGGCTTGTCCAAGTTTTAGAAATTCAAAAAAATAATCTCATGAAACAATCAAATTTGTGTATACTCGATTTGAGCAAGATTCTTTGAATACAAGTAAATATTTTTACGTATAGTCTCTTTCAGACTATCACGCAACGGTACCTTTTCATCATATTCTAAGATCTAAGAAATTTAGCAAACACATAATTGACACTCCTTTATATCTTGCTTTTAGAAGAAATAGACTTCCAAGTGAATAGCGCCGTCGCAGTTCTCGGCTCAATGTCAGTGAACGAAGAAGCCGTTGCATTCTCAAACAAGATCGACCTCCAGCGAATTCAGATGGGCTACCGGGCTCATTCGCGAGTCATTTATCATTCAGTGTTAACTTCCACACCAAGATCCGCGTCATCAAGTTAGTTTTTTGCTGATTTAAATCACATTTTACGAACCTTTTAACCAAGAAAAAGAGCTTTTGAGCATATATTCAAATAAATATCTTCATTCTGATTAATCCTCCAGTCTTAACTTTGAAAATGACTCCACGGTTGACAAGCCTTGTTAGAATCGTGTTACTACAGGTGACATTTTTAATTAAAATTATTATATTTTGAAAATCAATAATCTTTATTCTTCTAATTCTTCCCCATCTGAATACTGCCATCTGTGAAGGGGTGCTTTGAACTAAAATTTCATGTTGTGATATTACTGTCCGAACAAATATACAATTTTAAATTCATATAAAATATTTACAAGGTTCAATGCCTGTTGGGTCGATGGAGAAGAATCAAATCGACAAAGTAAACTCCTCCAACTCAATTTGTGTACAAACAGAAAATGTTAATAACGAATCGTTGAAAAGCTCAAAGCTCGACAATATTATCTTCTCGGGAAATTCCGGACATTGCATTGTACAAAAGAGCCTTTGCAGACTCGATCGTAGGATAAATCACCTACTATTTCATCAGTATATTCCGCAGATCGCCATCTCTGATGATGAAGGCGTCATGATAATGAACACTGAGAATGGGAAAATACTTAAATATATCCCCAATAACTATACCATCGATTTTAAGTCAGATTCGAGGTTAGTTTTCCATCTTTATGAATTTTGTGGTTTTTTCAGAGCAAAATCTAAATTTCTTTAAACCAAATAGTGTACTAAGAATTCAAAATATTTCATGATTGACCTTTTTTCAATTTCCAGGAGTTCAGCTGGCGGAGTTGGTCTTGTCGACTCACTCCACTTTCTCAATGAGCAACAAGAGTTGAAATCTCTACTCCTCACTTGTAGCCGTAATGGGAGAGTTAGAATCTGGACTAACTACTCAGGAAACTATTCTCAAGAGCCTGAAGTTATCTCTGCTTTGTGAGTCTTATTCACCTTTCTGCTAAAAACACAATATTCTTGCTATTAAATCCACTCTATCAACCTTCATTTCGAGTATAACACCTAGATCCGCCATCTTGGATTTCACTAGACCTGTCCTTATTGAAACTCAATATTTTCTCAACATCATTATTATTGACTTTCATCGAGTTTCAATATCAATTCGATGAAATTGATCGTTTGGTTATTGAGGAGTCCAATTCCGATGATTACTCATCCTCGTTTAATCTCAAGATTTCGAAAATATCTGTGCAGCTGATACTCGCAAAACGCATATAGCGTTCCTTTTCTTTTAAAAGATCAGTTGTTTATCATCTCCAGTGTTTGGTAAACCGGTGAGGTTAAACTCTGTAAATTCAATTATAGGATATTGAAGTTATCATTCCTCAGGATCAATAATTTCGATTTTAACATCTAGCAATGCATTCGAGGAAATCTTTTACGACACAAACAATCAATTGAATTCACAGACGAGCATCGTCAGTCATTGGCAGCAGACCACAGGGGAACTGGTCCTCAGCCTTCCCCTCAAAGGCCTTCGGATATTCGATATCGATCGTGAATCGTACGGTGTCGATGTGAACTTCTCAGATGATTCGTCCATCAGTTGTATCTCTAGGTCGAAGAATTCGAATGATTTGATCCTCTTTGGACTGCAAAATGGAAATATCAAGTTGGCAGATAAACGTCTCAAGAATACTGAGTCGTAAGTTAGCTAGTATTTAGATGATAACCCACAAACCTAGTATATAAACATAAATTAAAATAACGGAATTTTTTATATCAGTTGGAATATTCATACAAGTTTATAATGACAATCAACCCTTTAAGACCAGACTCTACAATTTAATGATAATTCCTATTTTTCAAAGTTAACTAGGCTAAAAATTAAATTCTAAGAATTTTTCCTAAAATATTTATTTTGGGAGATATTCACGGTTTTCAGGTCTTTCGCCTCTTTCAATAAAATTCAGTCAATAAAATATAATAATTAGGTCCCGTTTCTTGTTATTAAAACACATTTACTTTCTTGTGCAAATTTTAATAGTAAAACTCAAAAATCAGAATTTTTTTAAACTAGACGGATGTATTTTACGATCTTGGATATATGAATAACGATAAGAAAATTCAATGTTGATCAGGAGCAACACCGGGCTTAAAGGGTTTAAAATATCGATTCTCATGGCCTCTCTTGTCGAGATGGGATTACTCAGTTATCAATATTTAAACCCCATTTAGACTGAACATTGAAGAAAATTGATAGAAATATTGCGATTCAATGACGATATATTTTTTTCTTAGAATTGAGTTTCATAGTCGAGTCTAACTCTCTTCGGGTTCACATGAGAGGTTATAATGGGAGAAGGTTTGAAACTATTTACTAAGTAAATTTGCTTCAAGGAGAGAGGAGACCAGAATCGAATCCACACCATATGAGATATCATATTTATTGGACTTGGGGAGCAATCCACTACACCATTTCTCCGAAGATATACGTAAGATGAAAGCTTATTAAGTATTAACGATTGGGTACTTTTTCCACTAGAAGATTCTTCCGAAACCGCCGTATCAGCCTGGTATCGAGCCCCATGTTCGCCTGTCCTACGACCAGCGGATCATAATAAGCTGACTCCAAATTT
>JJOG01005374.1:0-21472 GCA_000715275.1 Gyrodactylus salaris
GGCCAATAGACTATCAAATGTGCTATTCATATTTGAAGGATGTCTTTCTATCCAAAAATCGTAAAAAACTATAAAAATGATCGTATTAAAACTATGTACTTCCATGGAAATATGTAAAAATATGCATATTTTGCTATGAAACTTTTTTCAAACTTTTGAATATTTTTTCTTCATAATGAAACCACGAGAATTTAAATATCAAAAAATATAAAATATGCAACAGTTTTGAAAATCGTGTTTTTATACCTTTCTTTCTCCCCAAAATACCCAATAAGAATTCAGGAAAAAATTAGCATGTATTCAATCAGTGCACATTCCCTAATTTCAATAAAAATGACATCTGTGAAATTGAAAAATGACATAATTATTATGAATCAAAGAATTTTAATAAAAGGCGTAAGCTCTACCAGCCTCTTTTGATTCACTTTTGGTGTAATGCATAAATAAACCTCAATCTCACAACAGTACACTCCGGTTGTACTAAAAATATCTTTTCTGATAAAAGCCTTGTTCTTTTTGATCCACCCCGTTTTTTTAACTACTTCTCGCGATCTCACTTCAGTTGAAATAAAGTTTTCAATGTCTCGATGATTGTTAATGCTGATTTGAATCTTTTATTCGGGATGACCGAATTATACATTTCATTGGTCTTTTTCACTACAACAATCGACCCTTTTCAAAAGTTTTTCCAAAAGAATTGAACATATCTTCATGCATAATTTGTATCGAGGCCATGTTGACTTTTTAACATGCTCATACCGTCTTTGGGCCTCATATTTACAACAAGAGGCTTCAACTTTTCAGTTTGAAGAAGGACAGATGATCTTTAGCAGAACCAACGTATACTATAGTAGGCATTGGTGACCCTTAGCATTTTATGATTTTCTCAAAACTTGGCTTGCAGAGGCATAATATGATTGGATGCGGAAGAAAAGAGATCACCTGCTTGCAGGGATCGAATTTCATGCAGATCAGTACTCTTCTGGGACATTGAAAACTTGATTTCAACCGAAGTGAGATCACAAGAAGTAGCTATGGACGGGGTAGACCAAAAAATGTTTTGAAATAAAAATATTTGACTTCCTTCCCGTGTTTATAAATATTTTTTGACCTATGTGTCGATTGGTCCTCTATCTTGTGAGAAATCACTGTGACCCTTTTGTCTTTTAATGATATAGGTCGATCTATTATGTGTGTTTTGATAAATAAATTCTTTTGGAGGTACGGTATTATTCCCCAAGTCTTGAAATATGGCTAGGGTTCTATTCCAGTATCCTCCCTCCCTGAAACGAATTTACTTTGTAAATTGTTTCAAACCCTCCTTGCCCATAATAACCTCTCATGTGAACTCGGAGTGAGTTAGACGCGGCTATGAAACTCAATTTAAAGAAAAAGAGAAGAACATGTCACAGAAATTTTCATCAATTGAAATGAACATTGAAACGAGGCAGTCAAAAGATTAGCTTATTTTATGATGAAAATTTGTTGAGCATCTATAAACCTAATCATGTCTGACAGTTTTTCCCGAAATATTTCAGCCTTACTCTGGCTGCGTAACAACGATGTTGAGCAGGTTAACAAGGAAATCCTCGAAATGAAGATGGAGGTTGAAGATTTAGTCCAGCCCAAAAAGCTCAAAGACCTTCTCAAGGTCCGCCATCTTCGCATTGCAACGCTCCTTAGCATCTTGCTCCACGTCTCAGTACAAATGGCCGGTATCGCTGTTGTAAGTTCTTCCTTGATGATCAATCTTGATATCTGACCTTTTCTTGTCAAATGCTAAAGATATCTTTAACGGATCAATAGTATATCAAGAAATTACAACATTTTGAATTTGGCGCAGCATGTTTTTACTGACACTCAAGTTTAGGCTAAAATCTAACTACTATCTGTAATAAGGAAAAATGCAGTCCTTTGGGAGGTTGTAGTATTGCCTCGTTAATAACTCAAAGATTAAATTAGTTTGCGAGATTTATTTTAATAAAAATGAACCTAGGAATGATATTTTATTTGTCGGATAAGATTTTATAGAGAAAAGAACCCTTTAAAGAATCTGACCTCCCTTATTCAAATAGGTGATCAAGTATGCAACGCAGCTGTTCGAGGCGGTTGATATTCCTTCTAAAACGGCCATGTTCTACAATATTGGAATCGGTGTGGTCAACTTAATATTCACCATTATCTCATTGATTTTGGTCGACAAATTCGGCCGTAAGATTCTCCATCTAGGTGAGTAATACTCGGTATTGATTATTACTAGAGCATCAAGATTTAGGAAAAAAGTTTTTATAGGACCTATAAATATATATGACTTAATTTTTAGGTCCTAATTTTATAGGATCTAAAAAAATCAAAACTACTTACAAGTATTATGATAATAAAATAGACATTTTATTAATTAATTATGTACAGACTCTAGGTTTATCAAAATTTCTTCAATAAATGATTCATCACCGAAAAGGTACGCTCAACAGGGAGGTTTTACAAGAATTCAAAAAATACCATAACCTTGAAATATAACCTTTAGGTATTTTTGATGCTCTATTTATTACAGTAAAAACAAAATATTTGCAATCTCTCAGAATCATGATTCAGTTCGTCATATTCCAAGATATTTAAAGTCACGTATTTAAACCACGCGAGAAATACAGCATTTGGGTTTTTATCAGCCAGTGGCTAGACTTTTATTCTATTCGTTTGAGAATATACCATTCCAACTGACAAAAAAGGCTCTTAATTATCATTATTCATAGGAGGTTAATCAAAATGGGGTTGATTTTGCAGACATTTATTTGCTCTAGAATCCTCTATTGTCAGGAGGATTAAATCAAATTCTATGTAAATCTTGTCAGTGTCTTTGTTGTTGTATCTGTCACCATGTTGTAGTCCCTTTGCAAATGGTATTTTCTACCCAGACTCCTAGACTACTGATAAACCTTTTCTAGTTGATAGTGTTAACCGTTGACTTTGCTTTTTCAAAAAATCACCGCGATATTTAGTTCACAAGATTGTAGTTTAAAGTTCAGTTAATTACACAAAATAACCCAGACTAAAGTTCAAATTCAAATGATTCGAGATAGCATTTCTCAATAAATCTTGCTTTCCAGATAACACGTCATTTCTTTCTTCTGATACAATAAACTTTACAGTTTACACTAGGTTGGTATCATGTTTAAGAAAACATAACATGTTGCACACTATATGGCGTCACAATGATAGAACATCCTCTGATTATTAATCCTATTAGCTGAAGGGAAAAATATTTCCAGCTCATAATTTGATATGAATTCAAAAATTTCATTCGAATAAACAAGAAAAAAAATACATAATTGAATCAAATGAAATATAAAATTAGTAAAAATGTTGATCTGATTCCTTGGAATGGTATTTTAAAACAATTTTAAACTAAATATGTAAAATATTGAGCTATTAGTAGTGGAAAATTCATTGATTTAACTCGTAGCTAAACAAAACTTTACACCAATTTAAAAAATCAACAACATTCAAGGTGCTGGAAATATTTTTATAATGAATACTCAGACTAACAAGCATTTAGTTTTCTACGATTCTCTATGATTTTCAACCCAAATCGAAGTGGAATTTTTTCATGATACCAGCCTAGTGTACACATATTCATTCGAGAAAATATTATATTTTTACAAGCTTAAAGAAAATCATACTTTCAACTCAATCGGATAAAAATAACTCTTTCTACAACTTTTTGAAGAAAAAGTAATTTGTAAAAAATATCATAATATTTTCGAAAAAGAATATGACATAGCATTGAACTAAATAAACCCTTTTGGTGTGTAACAATATGCAAATTATTTTTTATAGAAGCAATATTATCGTATTATTAATGACACCATCACATTTTTCATGAAAAACCGATCCTAGACATATATGACACCATTTATTTTGATAAAAAAAGTTAATTCAAGAAATATTTTTATATTTCCCCCTATTTTAGTCGCATTCCATTATTTTGGTCGAACCGATTCGACACTGTATTTGGAAAAATTGCGGTAACATCTTTTCCATTTTTTTTAATTTTCCCCTAAAATCAGTCAGAAATTTTTTTATGAAAACATGCTGCAGCATTTAATCTAGTTAGCAGATAACAACAGAAAAAGTAACCTTTTAGAAAGAAAATATCTTTTGATAACTTACAATGTAAATATTTGAAACACGGAAAATATCTCGCAATCTTTCTCAATTTGAGAATAAAGGTTTTTTACAATGCTTTGACATGTTGCGTCCGCTATCAAGCTAAAGAGCTTCAGAGGATGTTTAATTATGATGCAATAATAACAGGTGTATTTGAGATATTTTTATAAAAAAACTAATATTTCATCGTATTACTCAGAAGTATCACATATTTATAAACTTTGAATGAATTTTAGAAGAAAAAAAATCATCTAGAAACCTCAGTGTTCCCAATATCGACCAAATGCATGGCCTGCTTGATGTTCTAAATAACATAGTTTGCAAAATGACCGAAAAGTCTATCGATGGGCTGAAAGTAATTGAATACTTTTCATCGATTTCAATATTTTAAAGAAATTCACCGATTTACGCCGATTCTTTATTTTTCTAATCAATGATTAGAAATCAGTTACTAAATATTGTACACTGGACAGTAGGGCACTGCTTTTGGGAATAAGATCACGAGGAATCGGTTTAGATAGCTCAATTATATGATGAAGAACTAATTCTGAGGCTATTTCTATCTTTCGTGCGCTTTAAATCTATCTACTACGGTCAAACACTGATGTGTATAATTCCATATACAAATAAATTCAAATGACCGCCATCGATTTTCTCGCTTTTTAAAGGCTATTGAATGGAAATATCGATTAAATTATTATGAAAATAAATTATTCCGCTCCTAAAGATAATCATATTGTTTGAAAATATTCTCCGTTTAGATTTCGAAATTCTGGCTAATTTTCAACTAGATATCGCGCATCAGTCACATCTTCCTAACGAAAGGCTTTTAATTGAGAACGTTAATTACTCCCATCTCTCACAAAATAGTCGAGAAAATCCCGGTTCAAGTTTTGGCGCAAGTTCAAATCAATTTGAATACGATTTTCATACCAAAATTATTTTGGCCTGTTTCCAACACCTAGAGTAAATATTTAATACACAGCTCCTCGTGAAATCATGTCTAGATTACGATTATGCGCGATCTAAAAGAGGTAAAATCAAAAGGCAGCGTCCTACTGTACAGTAGTACCTACATGTACTTCTGGTAACTCTTGCGTTGCAATATATACAGTATATCCTTCAACTAATCTTTTGTCATTCCTAGGCGGTCTCTGGGTCGAATTGATCAGCATATCGATACTGACCCTGTGTCTCTTCTTGGAGAAAACGTATCGGTTCTTTGCATATTTGAGCATTGTTTCCATCTACACCTTTGTTGCTGGCTTCGCGATTGGCCCAGGTAAGTGATTTTTATGAATTGTTTACTCATTAGTAGTAGAAATAGATTTTTGTGTTTCTAAACTCAAATTTATTTAATAACTCAGAGCTGTCAACAGAGATGTTTGTAAGTCGTATCTTGAGTGAAATCTAAATAGCCCTTTTTTCTTCAAAAAATCAGTAATTTAAATGGTTTGTATCTGATTCAAAAGTACTCTTCTATCTACTGGGAAGATTTTTCATCCCTTTCATCCAGAATGCTGAGTTCTTTGAGCTAAAATATGCTGATACCCAAGTTTCAACTTCCCATCTTGTTTTGAAATTTATACTCATAAGATGATTCTGTATATCTTGGAAAAGATAACAATCTGCTGGAGCAAAGTCAGGAAATTTCCATTTTCGATATTCATTGTTAATTTTGAGAAATTTCCAATTAGGTTCAATCCCCTGGTTCGTTGTCGCAGAAATGTTTGTGCAAGATACCCGCGATGCTGCCATGTCCATTGCCATCAACTTCACGTGGACCTGTCAGGTCATAGTAGTACTGATATTTCCCACAATGAATGTGAGTTGATAACATCTACTTGTGAGTACCCACTTTATTAAATGCCATTCTACTCTCTAGGAATACATGAAAGAATATTCTCTTGTGCCGTTCATTGTGTTAATTATCACCTTTATCGTTGTTCTGCAACTCTATCTACCTGAGACAAAAGGCAAGACTCCTTTGGAAGTACAGGAGTACTTTAAAACGAAATACCCGTCCTTAGAAAGCGAAGTGGATGTTACACCACTCCTCAATGAACAAGTTGTCTCGTGAATCTTTTAGATTTCACCCTTGCAAATATAAATATTCAATATAATATATTACTAGTCAGTAGCTACGAGTTTTTATTATATCTAACTTTACGATAATCAATCAAATGCAAGTTTGATTCTGATTGGCTGTATAGATATTCTCTATTTATGTATTTCAAATACACGTATCTAGTCGTATGTGTGATAAATGACTATTCTTCATACTAAATAATCTTTTGTTCTCTTTCTCTAAATCTAGCAACGATTCGTGCTTCACTTGAATCTGGCAAGGTTTGCATTCTTCTACTCCAGACCTCCAGATAAGGATAAATGTTCCTTTGTCTCTAGGGCCCACTCAGACCTTAATCGGAATATATTTATTCACCTTGTGGTCATACTGAAACGTTAGGTGTCATGGGCTGTTCAGCTTCCAAATTGTCTTGCATTCCTAAAGAATCAAATGTGAGTCGATAAATATCTTGAGATTTTCTTCTCACCAAAGAAGCTTACTATTTACCCTCAGTGTTTCATTGTCAAATATTGTATAAGATGTTGATAACCTCATGTATTTCTCCATATATTACTTGATGGTGTACGCAAACACTATCGAGTTGTAAACTGAACTCTCTTGAGTCAAAATCTTTGATGACTCACCTTTGTGAATTGTGAAGAAGAACGAAATGATGCTTTAAATCAATTGCTACATCAGAAACTATTAACACTTGAACTGTGAACGTAGCGAACGTGTATTTGGTTTTTTGAAAATCACCATTTTCACCCATCATCAACCAGTGTCCCATCCCGGGAACATGCACCATCAGCAGATGATAACTAAGGCTACCCAAATAGTCCCTTGATAAAAATGATTTTTTGGTTAGAAAAAAAGTCCAAAAGGTCCATAATAATTATCAAAAGTTGGCTTTTATTTAAAATTTAGGCATTTATTTAATCAGAATCAAGATTAAAACTTCTTCCCGATTTGAAAGGCTTGCGATTATTTTTGCGAAAGATTTGGCATAATCGGCTATCTTATGTTATTGTGCGACCAAAAGATGATCTCAATCATATATACTAGTCTCGGATGGTTCTGGATAACTAATGAAAAGTCTTTATGAGGGATTTTTTACCACACATCAACTCTTAAACCCCTGAAAGTTGATACAGATACCCAGTGGTGAGAAAGTGATTTTCAATTGGAATAAAATATCAATTTTTAACCATTAAACCATTGAAATTGTGAAAATAGTCCCCAAATAGACCATTGAAAGGTAAAAATACCAAAAAGCCCATTTCTAAATCTCCTACCGAGAGGGCTAAGCAAATTTAAACAACTTTTTCTTTGCTTTTGCTGATAAATAAAATGAATAAATCAAAGTCCATTGGGTTTCTCTAAAACTAAGATTCTATGCTGAAGATGCTTAGTCTAGGAGCTGGTTAGTAAAATTCTTGAGAACTAATTCTAATATTTACAAAATAAAAATTCTCCTTGCGTTGAAGGGAACCCAAAAAGTTCTTGCGCTGAAACAGTACAGTTTACCTAAATTTATATAATTTCGTCGTTTTGCAGAACCCTTATTTTAAATACTCTCTCTATTAAACCTAAACTTTTGGATTAAATATGCTTCTAAATACGTAATCTATATACGTCAAAATTATCTGAATTTTAAAATCAGCCAATCAGAAGCTTCGAAACCTCATGTCTGGGGCTTATGTACGATGAATACGAATTTAGATGAGTTTCATGCTAGCCCGAATTGAGAACAAGCCTAAAAATGTTCAATGATAAATCACTTCTTTTTGTGAACGAGTAGTTTCGTAAATGGGAAAGATTACTGAGTAGAAGAGGCCACTGGGGTGAGAGGTGCAAATAGTCAAAACAAATTGTGCAAAACATGAGAATTGTATTAATTTTAGAATTCTTAAAAATCGCTGTAAAGTGCTATTATTTACCTGAGGGTTCCTTAGAAAAAGTAAATTGGTTCATCTATTAATCATGGAAGAACTTTGAAATATTTTTTATTTCCAAAAAATAGGCCGAATCTTGCAACTATAAATACATAAATCTTCCAAATGGCTTTTATCTTCTTTATCATCAAACTTGACTAATTCAATAATACAGATTTATGCACTGCCCTTGATTATGATTCTATATCGTCCCCAAACATTTAAAGTTTGATGCGAGATGAGTAGAGACGAAATGCTAATTAAAACTTTGCCTAAATGCTCTATAGAGGTGGATTGCGTATTTCGTTCTTCCAGCTGCAAAGATGTAAATTTCATCCAAGAATTGATCCCTGGCGAACATCAACTAGCTTCCACGTATGATATCCGAGATGGTTTTTTTATTCGAAATGAAGGCGAAGAGTATTTTTAAGAATTCAGAAAATGAGTCAACATTTTTTTAGATAAATTATAAGCAAATTAGACTGTTTTACTTTTCAATGGTAGTAGTTCTCAGTCAATGATATCGTAAAACGATTACTCTAGGGCTAGAGATGAATATTTTTCATATTTTGTTTTTTTAAAGTTTGTAGTTGAAATTTTTCATGCAAATACGAACATTTTCAGGTGAATTAAGTATTTTTTCATTCAGCCTGAAATCTAAAATTTCCTTATTTTCTATACGATTTCTTCTTCTTAAATGTAGAAAATAATCAATTTATGAACAAAGGCTCACTTCAAAAATGGCGTTTATGTGCCATTTCAAGATTAGTAATTAGTGCAGCCTGTTATTTTTCCAAATAAATTCCAATTATAAGGCTCGTAAGAAAGATTTTGTTGTCACAAGCAATTATACTGAACCATAGAGAATAGTATTCCTCTCAGATTCAGGAGAAAATCTAAAATTTTCAAATTATTTTAGTATTCAGATAAACAAAAACCGCAATTTTTGAACTTTCTGGATTCGTAGGGACTCTAATAGAGAATCAATTAATACAGCCCTCTCAAATTGATTAAAAATATTTTAATTACATCTTTCAAGAGAGGAAATGCATATTTAATGGTAGAAAATAGTGTTATTAATCATAATAGGAAGAGTTTCTGGATTAAATATACTCTAGTAACCTTCTGTTCGAGTAATACACACATTGGCGCTTTTGTGGATTAAATGGTAATCTACTTCCCGAAAAAGATGCATAGGGATTTGCAATTCTAAATTGCCTCGTATGACTAAATAGAGAAATGAATTAAATGTCTATTATCAGTTGAGCTCTGCAATAATTCCACAATGAATTTGCGTACAAAAGTCTGCATAATTCTTTTGAATACAATTCGGAATTTACTGTATTCTAGTGTTTACTTTTTATAACGTTAAAAAGTGGATGCAGAAGAAATCATTTTTGCTGATCTGATTCTCAAAAGTTGAACAGAAGGATGCATTTCTCAATGATACGCACATCTCGTTGCACATTGTGTACTTTTTCTCTTCGAATAGTCTTCTATCAACACGGTAGCTCCTTGGCTCAGTAGTAAAGTATGATTTTATTTTGTAAAATTCGAAGCTTTCCAATTTCCCCCCGAGTTACAAACACCGTAGTTACAAGAATGATTTATAATTGAAAATGAATTAATTTCTGGGGTCTGATTGACATGTTTCTATCCTTCAGTTGAGAATTTCTCAAACTCAAGAATAAGCCTAAATAACGGTAACACACGAAAACTATTCTAACAAGAAGACGCCCAGTCAAATCAGAGAGATCAAGTCGACAGACAGTTTTCATGTGACTATTTTAGGAGAATTTGTGATTAACTGTAGCAAGGCTTAATGTATATTTATTTCAAACTTTTCTCCCAGCTTTATGGGGAATAATCTATTTTTAAATACTTCAACCTCGTCACAAATTGAACAGAATACATGTTGGAAAGAGATAGGAAATTTTTTCTATCTTGGGTTAAAGACATTTAACTGTTCATTCTGTCGGAGTATTGATCTCCTTCTTTCAAACAATCTAGGCAAATTAGGAATTCTCTACAACACAGATATATGTCTGAATATATTTCTTCTGAATATTTTGACATAGAAGATGGGTACAACTTATTCACACTCGCTTTTGTCACGACGACTTTTCAATAGGGCAGGATGAATAGTTGGCCACTGCTAATTGAAAAAGGTTTATCCAGATCTCACAGTTTTGAGAAATATAGACATTCCAGTTTCGCAGTTGACTTGTTTTCATAGATTTTGTCCCCATTCGTTTATTCTGCATTGTAAACATTTTAATCTTAATTAGATCTTATTCAATGCTTGTTAACTCTAACCGATAGCTGGATTCCGTTAATAAAGAATTCGATTTATAGAATATTCAATTTTAAGTTTTAAATTTCTTTAATCATGTGCCGTCTTCATCTCCCTTGTGTCCTTTATAACGCTGAAATGTATTATCTAAGGAATTATCATAATGACTGAATAAAAAGCCAACGAAAGGAATGAGCTATGATTGAAACGAAAAATGTATTTTTATTTAAATTATTCCTATGGAGTATTCCTCAATAGCTGGACATAAACACCAAGAAATGTATGATTGAAGGGTTTCAATCTTGTCTAATCTGCTAAAAGTTCATTCACATAGCATTTCTTAATATCACTGGATCGATAATGCCACAAGAAGAAATTGATTGAATATATATTTGTAATTGTCCTGGCATGTACTCGGATAACACTCATCATTCTAATCAGAATTGAATCATGCCGAATTTTTTTTAAACATTGAGAGGAAATTAAACTCTTCAAATCTAGGAACTTTGATCGACGTCGATGCATGCATTTTTCTCCAAAATATTCAACTGAATCATGAGAAAGATGAATGACAACTTTAAAAATAAACTAGAAATCTTCAAGATTGGGTTATTTTTATATCTCATTTTTCTTGAATTTTAATGCATTCATTTGGAAGAAAAATCATAGTTGGAAGAAAGAGAAACTCTTATAAAAGTCACAGGGCTTAAGAATCCAGCTTTTAAACACAATGTGTCTCGAAAGATGGGTATATGAAAATTGTTTTGTAATGAAAAGCCATCAGCTTCAGTAGGAAAAAATTTAATCGATTTTATTCATTTCTCCCTGCCCAAATTACTTGAGTAATTTCCTTAAAATTGATCGAATAATCCACGAAAAACTGATACTGGAAAATTTCCTTAAAATTTATTTTTCTCAACTTAAAGAAAGAACTAACTTCTCTCAACTGAAATTTACATTTAAAAAAATCGTCTAAATTAGCTATTTGTTGTCTATTTAGGTCATGATTTCTAAACAGTCACAATCATTCTTATATGGATTCTTATATACAATCATTTCTGTCAAACGGTTAGACACTAATGTTTCTTTTGGTGAGTTTTTTTAGCTTTTAAAAACCATATTTTAACCCTCCTAGGTCCACAGTAACATTATTGTTCCATCTCACTAGAAGGCTCATAACTCCGACAATAGGAGTGATAGGAATATTCGAACTACCAACAACTGACTAAGAAAATGTTAGACCTTCGCACCTCAATAATATTAGGTTTCGAAATTACAGCTGTTTGAAATTTGCGCGCGAAAATAATTAGAATTTTGTTAAATCTAGAAACTTCTAATTCACTTTCGAAAATGTTCAATATTTGTTCCTTTTGTAGATTACCCATCGAATTATATGACAAGCTAAAAATATTTGATCTGGTAACTCTGATTTTGGAAGAATTTGAGGTTTAAGATTTTTTCGTTACTTTTAAAGGAGACATTTTTTTGAAAAAATTTAAAGACAAAAGTGTATTTTAAATTTGCCTCACTGATTAATCTGCAAAAAATTTCAAGTTTTACTATGCTTGAGCCTAGGAGGGTTGATATTATCAGCGTTCAGCCTCGTTAGTAGCCCTGAATAAGTTAGTCTTGAAACTATGTACAGTTTTGACTTAGTCTAACAAAACATGTTGTTTATTTATTCAACAGAAGTACACAGAAGCTCATATATAACCAGCCATATACGCTGTTCATCGTCTCTGCTACTCAAACCCATTCATTGAACAGAAATTACTACGCCATTGGCAGAGAAATTTATTGAATTCAAAAATATAGAGATTAGAATTCATTTTTAATTTTACTATACTGATGAGTGTTAGAGAAGACGAAACGAAAGTATTTCATGTTGTTTATTGTTAACAGTTTTTACTCTCTTCAGAATAGTTTCGATTATAATATTATAGAATGGATAAATACTGATATTTGAAATAGTGGATGGATCGATAAAAAATTCATTCAAATTACGCAGAAAAGTAATATCTGCATCACTATATTTGGTTTCTTAATCTTAACAACAGCAAAAAATCAATAAATTTGTCTGATATAAATATGTTGCTATTGATGTCTGACCAGAATACCAAAAGTGTTTTTCTTCAAGAGTTGTAATTATCAAGAAAGAGCTATCCACATGTGTCGCGCAAAATTCAGAATTCTTAAATGAACTTGAACGATATTCCTGACTTTACCGTATTTTATGTTCTTGTTAAAAGAAGTTCGTTATATATACTAGTATATATAATTGAGATCATCTTTTGGTCGCACAATTACATAAGATAGCAGATTATGTCAAATCTTTCCCAAAAATAATCGCAAGCCTTTCAAATCGGGAAGAAGTTTAAAAACCGTTTAATAATCTTGATTCTGATTCAATAAATGCCTGAATTTTAATAATTACTATAGACTTTTTTCTAACCAAAAATGGACTAAAATCATTTTCATCAAGGGAATATTTGGGGAGCCCTATTAATAAGTCTAGCTCTCTTGTTTTACTTGCCACAAGCAGTTCTTAATAAACGCTTGATTAGTTAAGAATAATATTTCTGTGTATAATTCTACCGTAGCACCCTTTTTAATTAAAAAAACAAATTTTCAATTCACTTACTTGGCATTTAAACAATTTTTTAAAACTCCAGATAAACTTTCCATCATATGACCTCATAAATAAATCCAGAACGCTTAGTTTTAAGGCGTGGACGCATTCTTTTTCCCAAAGATTCCTACTTAAACTTGAATATCAATCATTATATTTTGTAAATTAATGCCCCCCCCCTCCCCGTCTTTCAGGGTATGCAGGAATAGATTTCAATCTTTGTTCTAGATAGGAAAATAATTTATTCTCATCTAATTATGATTTCTTTTTCTAGAAACGAAGCAAAGCGAAAAAGAATCCAGATTCAGTAAATGAGGGTGAGTACAAAATTATTCGAAATATGCAAAAATGTTGGCAAAAATACTCAAAGTGTACGCCATAACAGGTCAGTATTCTTCTACAATGTGCAAACATGGATAGAAAACGTGGTATTATATTATTCTAGCGTGCAAAATAGTACAAACAGTACTTTGACAATTTCGTGTTCCTCAATTTCGGCGAGCGTTGAAATTGGAGTCGATCGGAAAAATAGATCCATAAAGAATACCTTGAGTTAGAAATTTTTTTTATTTGAGTGCATATCCAAGGAAAATCGTCTCGAGCCAAGTGGGATTGATCGGGCTTGAGGATTATGAAATTTTCTTTATGAGAAGCTTTTTCAATTCGAAATTATATCTTATAAACAGTCCATGGGATATTTACTTTTAAGCGATCACAAAAATATCAATTATCTTAATTATCTCAAATGCTAGATATTCTCAATAATATGCGAAAATATGCATTTCTGCATATAAATTATATGCAACTACTTTCTGAGATTTAAATTTACTTAAACTCTATTAAATATGTGTTTTTTGGTGTAAAAACTATGAGGTTTGAGATTACAGGAGTAAACGGCTTTTCATCATTTTCCCCACAAAATTTTCCCTTGAATATCTCTATTACTGAATGGAGTGATTTCATAGGATATTATTTGGTCATACATAAATAAAATGGTTTGAATTGTAAGACAATGTTAGGTGTGTAAAGTATACGTAGTACATTTGATATGACTCATTCACGCGATGAAAATGCACACCGTATTCTGAAACTTCTTTACTAAAATGATGTCATTTTCAAATATGCAAAAATGCAAAAATATACTTCAGAGGTGAAATATGCAAAAAAGATGCATTTTTTTCCAGAAGGGTACGGGGTTGTGTGAAATAGTTTTAGTATTTCCTTACATTTGAAAATTCAAAAATCCGACTACCCACGAGCTTACTTACTAGTAGCTCGAAAACACATAATGTTAAATTTATATATTCTTAATCAACTCAGATCAACGACGAAAAATATGCTTTGTGTAGCCCTAGTGATTAGAAAGCATGACAAATTTTCCAAAACCAGAACTCAAATTAAATATCATTCCAAATTATAGATATAATATCCATAAATACCTTACGTTATAATAATATTCAGAATATAAAGCTCATCCTGCTATTTAGAGTAGTGTATATATATTCTGGATAATGTATGTACTAGTGAAAATTTCGATGCAATTATTTATTATAGTTTTCTTCAACAATGCACTCTAAGCTATTTTCTAATTAATCAAACTTTTTGCATACAAGTCCTTTCCAACGGAATAAAAATACATACACGTTTTATAGTAGCATCTTTAGATAATCAATTACCCAGCTAAACATTTCAGAAACTGTTACATTTCTATTGTCCCAAAGTGATCGATTAAAATAAAATTTATGGTAAAATTCCATTTCAAGATTCAAAAGAGAGGACTATCGAAACAGTCAAGAGTGAAGTCGTTACAGCTGGTTCGTATGTAGAAGTTGAAAATTTATCTGACAAGAAGGTGCCATACTTCCTTAAGCAGGCGCCAAAGAATTTGACATCCTACAAGGGACCCATCAAAGCAAAGAAAGGCTCTGAAGAGGTGGATATCGAAACTGCATCGATAAGACCATCTATTGATGAGTTATTCTTCGGGAAGAAGTTCGATACGCCACATTTGGTGAGTTTTTCATTGTTTTTTTATGCTGCTATGTAATATTTTCAACTCTCTAATGTATTAGGAACAACCGGTTGATCCAGATGCGCGCATCTTGGCGCTCAGCAAAGGTCGTCCTTCCACATGGAAAGA
This sequence comes from Gyrodactylus salaris, assembly GCA_000715275.1. NCBI lineage: Eukaryota > Metazoa > Platyhelminthes > Monogenea > Gyrodactylidea > Gyrodactylidae > Gyrodactylus > Gyrodactylus salaris. The sequence continues at coordinate 15,232 of JJOG01005374.1, forward strand.
TCTCTACTGGCACCTCGTGGAATCCAGAGGCATCAAGACAGACGAAGAGAAGCTGCGAGCAATCTTTACTTGGCTCTGCTCTCTGGACTCTTTTGATCTTCCACAGGGCCATGACTTTGCCGAGAAGAAGCCCACTAAGAAGGCCATTCACGAAAGCCCCATAGCTATGATGACAGCATTCAAACAGAATCACATAACACACCATCAAGTAAGCAGTTATAAAGTACATCTTTCTTGAGATTTCCGGCGTTAACATCTGTTGCGTAATTTCAACAACATCCTTGAATGAAAATTTTCCATCGATTTTTCTCCCATTATATTAGTTCTCGTGCTACAACTTAATCTCTGTTTTTTGTCGATCAATTCGAATTTAATTAGAAAACCATCCCCATAATCAATCACTCCTCTACTATATATCCTGTTTGGGGAGAACTTTCTGAAATCGATATTTTTCACTATAGAAAATCCTTCTTCTTGATTTGATGAATTTTAATCCTTGTCCTGTTTTAACGTGCTATTTCTTCAAAAATAATATTGATACTTGGCCAAACCATTTTTCCCCTAAACGATAGAATTATAGAGAAGGTATGGAGAAAAAATCTACGAGGTAGCAAGATCACTTGTCACCTATGCCAAATGAATATTATCCATGTAATCTTTGACTGATAGACTCTATAGTAGGCTTTCATGACAGTAACTTACATGTTGAATAATTTCCAGTTTCGGATTACATTCAGTTTGTTATTTCAATCTTTTAATTATAGATTCTAGTGTATCATTTTTGAGTATTTTTTTCTCAAGATTCAGCAAAACGAGAAATGTCCAAGATTTTTTGGTTAAATCGTTATTTTGTAAAATGCTTAGTTTAGATGTGAGCAGTTTTTCTTCAAATTAAATCTCGAAGAAAACCTGAAATTAATTTGCATTGAAATTACTAGCATAAACTATTAGAAAAAACATCATTCCGATCAAAAAAACTCACTCTGATTAAATTTGTGAAAAATTAGAGTATTTTTGACTAATCATATTTTTCAAGCCTGTACTCACAAAAGAGCCAAATTCAGGAATAAAACTAATTTGATCTAGCCGTGTAATTTCTTTTGAGCAAATGTATTACAAAGAAGATATGAGTCTAGACATTGGTTTTTCTGATTAATTGGAAGAGCTGCATGCTGGATTCGAAAAAGATTAAGAATCACAAATAACACGCTGTGATACGAAATATTAATTATTGATTGATGCCTCTATACATTCGATCCTGTCCAAATCTAGTCAAATTAATAGAATAAGAAAATATTTGGTCGATAAATAAAATAAGAAAAGAAAATAAGCAAAGTTTTAAATTCTCTAAAAATAATCCTCGGAAATAATATTTTTAGAAAATTATTCCAGCTAATACAAAATAATGCATGGCTAAATTTTACATTCAGTACGTCGCCTCAAGACGAGTTGTAACCTTAATTCATTACAAATTTATTTACTCAAAATATATAAAATTTCATTCTAAAAACGACTCACTTAAAATTTTTTACATTTGGTTACTTAGATATTAATAATAAAATTTATCTGAAATCTTGAATTTCAACTCTTTTAAAGTTTTCATTCATTTAAATAAGGCTTGAAATTCAAAATTATGTATTGTTAAGTCAAAAACATATCTAATTCAATTTTAAATCGCCTTATTTGAAAATGAGTCTCGTGCCAATCTTAGTTTCTAAGAATTGATGAAATTTCGTAATCAAGGCATATTTCATGTGTAGATTCATTTTATAAATTCAAATTGTTCCATAAAAATCAGTAGACTTGGAAGTATAGAAAACTCGAATAAAACTCATCGGGTAAGCCAAATGAATGAGCTTAGTTGTGAGTAACAGCTAGAGTGTGAGTTGGCTTATATTAATCAACGCTAAGATGAGTGTGATTTATCAATATGACTGCTTGTTTTATGACTTTTCTTTTGTTATAATTGTTACTACTGCGTTGATTAGATGGAGCTGATCTCACACGTTTGGTGATGCGCAAATATTTGTCCCGAAATAAAAACCTGTATCCAAATGACAAGGCTTAACTATGAGTAAATCGTTATAACCGTAGATTATGTCAATAATTAAAATAACAGAACCAAGTTTTTTTTGGACAAAATGTTTATGCAGATTATCGTCTACAGTTTCTTATTCTTTGTATAAGAGCAATCGTTTATTCAGAACTAATCTTTCTCGGTTTTTCCTTGCCCTCAGGAGCTTGATTCAATCCACGAATTTCTTCATTTCAATTGGTCCTTAAACTATGAAAGTATTTTTGAATAAAAACAATTTATTGAGTGATTTTGAGAGATTATCTTGAGAAAATAGAAAAATTTCTGATCCAGGGGGTTTCAAAAGTGTGCACGCGTGCAAATATCTGCACACTTGTGATAAAGTATTTGCAAACTTGAATTCTATTGCCTAAAACGAAGTGCAGATTCTAGAACTAAATGGAATGTAAGCGCTTTTAGAGGGTACAAATTTATCGAGATTCTTTTCAAATTTGAAGAAAGTTGGCTACAATATGAGACCCCAGTTATGATTTGCCATTTGAGAATTAATTCCCCTTTTAGTTCTGAAGTAATCTCTATAATAATTCTAATTAAAATAAAAATTCCAGTTCAATTTGGTGAGCTATAAATGTTTTCCCATTAATATTGCCTATGATACAAGTTATTCAATATTTGACCTCATATGACTCTCCGATGTACATCTTCTGTTATCGAGTGCATTTTCGTTTGTAACCTCATCTTTATTCTCATCTATTAAACCAAACTTTTATTTCAAATCAATTTTGTGAAAAATTTATTTTTTTAAATATTATTTACCACACTTGTATTTAAAATCATGAAATCTAAAGGTGTTCAACTATTTCCTTGTTTCAAATACCGGTGTAAGCTTTAGTTGGTACAATTGGATTGCTTTTCAGCCAAGTTCAAAGGGATTTAATTCAGATTTTTCTCCCATCTGGTTTAATTAATTCAAAAGAATTTAATATCAATGTACTTTACCTTTTTTTCAGCAGTTTATTAGCAAATAAAATTCCACAAGTTAGGAAATAAAAAATAATCCCCTTCTGCAGGCTTTGGAGATAATTTGCGACGCTTTCAACATTGAATGTGTCACTGTAAGCGGGATTGCGAAGGGCGCTGATTTCGATATCCACAATAACGAGCTTGTGGAGGATGTTGAAGAGTCGAATCGGCCGTTGTATGATGAGAGCTGTGAGCCAAAGATTCATCCCCTAGCAACAAACCACGTTCACTCATGGAATGCTTGCAAGGTGAGCAATTAGAGTTAGATATCGATCAAGTTTTCTACAAGATCGTCCCTTTTTTGTGTCGTTTTCTTCAACAATTTGGTTACAATTTTCGAGAAACAATTTGCTTTAATCATCTAGATTTGTAACATTTCGAGTAAATGATACTCTCATGTTCAACATCTTGAAAGCAGGGCTCAATATCTCACCAGGAATGCGAAAAAACGTTAAAATATTTTCATGACTCTTCTGAGGAGCCTATGAGATGAGTTTGATTAACATTTGTCTTTCTTAAAGCTGGACGGAAAATGGGAGCTCTTCGATCCAATATGGGCAGCCCGACGTCTAGCGATCAGGTCAGATGAAAGCTCAGTGACATCGGGTTCAGGAAAATACTCTGAAAAGTCACCACAGCAAGCATTCAAGGATGCCATCCTCTTACAATACGAGACAGACATGTTCTTCTTCAAGACCGATCCGCAAAAGTTGATAATCACACACTTTCCATTTGATCCGAAATGGCAGCTAATCAAGCCTGCCATTGATCTTAGAGTGAGTCAGAAACGTAATTTTCGATTTACCTTAAAAAGCTTACACAGAAGAGAAAGAAACTGGTGTAAATTAAGGCATGTATTTCACGAGTAACACTGGGTTTTTCAAAAATATTTAAATCTAAGATTTAAAAATTAATTTCTTATAAGAAAAAATACGGAACGTCATTGATTCAAAACGATTCTGGTTAGTTATCCAAATAGATGTCATTGAAACAATTTTTGACTCAAACATAATTTACACAAAATCAATAACGCATAAATTTAATATTCTTCAACACCGAATAAGGCCCATAGTTTTAAAAAGTAATTTTCTTGGAATGATATAATAATATCATTCAGAAATATTTATTCAGAAATCAAAAATTTAACAATTCAGTTCGTCAACAAAAATAGGGTTTTTTATACTAATTTTATAGAAAATGCAAAGGCCTAAAAAGATTTTCATAGGCATTTTTAAGTGACGGGAATTAGTTTTCTGGAAGAAGAACTCACTTGATAAGCTATTGAGGGAATAAAAAATATTGTCAGACGTGCCTATTTCGACTTTAACCACGATAAGTGAAAAATTATGTTACTGTCTCATTAAGTAGATTTTAATGAATTCTAAATAGCTTTGGGAATAATAAGTATTAAAATAATTTTTAAAATATCTATCCAAATTTACGACATTTGTTGAAGTGATAAATTGCTTTCTCGAATTGAAATAGACTGATCATTTCGGTATTTTGAAAAGAATTCTCTCTTTTTCTCGCATCAATAACGCTTTGATTCATTCCTTCTCTAGTAAATCAAGAAAAATGAGCAGATTTGGTGTGGAGAAAAAGATTGATCATTTCAGAAGAAGTTGTCGACTACTTTTACAAAATAAGCATTCACTTGATATAATATTAGGATACAGAATCTATTTATGGAGAAAAAATTATTGAATAATTTAATACTGATCAACCTTCGTCTTTATTAAGACTCATCAGTAGAGCATTAAAATTCCTTTAATAAGTCTTATTAAAGTTTAATTAGCCAAAAGTGTGTTTTTCTCTAGCAAAGAAATCACCCTAAACACGCAATTTGCACATCTTTGAAAAAGACTATAGAACACATAAATAGAATCATAATTTTTTGATAAGATTGAATTATTAGATAACCAATTCTCAAAATACTCAAACGATCACTTTGCAATTTCCCTAATGGCATGGAGTTAACGATCAGAAGTGATGACATTTTATCAATTTCTCAACTGGAGTCTAAAGATAATACATCCCCAAATTTTATAAACCTGATGTAGGCTCAAGTCGTGATTTAAATAAATGATGTCGATATTTCAAATAGAGTTTTGAATTCATAAATAAACAACGACTTGTGAATTCGAAGCATAATCCCTTGGGTATTCCAAGCTGTAAGAAACTAAGATTTTTTGCCAATTCTTCTTAAAATAAATCATGCCTAGAAAAGTTATTTATGAAAGAGTTCCGATTTATATATTCAATCAATAACTTTAGTCATATATACCAATCTGCTATTTCCCTTCAAAGTAAGAATAATGTCGCAATGTTTTTTTTCTTAGAATTGAGTTCATAGCCGAGTCTAACTCTCTTCGCGTTCACATGAGAGGTTATAATGGGGGAGGAAGGTTTGAAACTATTTGCACAGTAAATATATTTCAAGGAGGGAGGAGACCGGAATCTAACCCACGCCATAGGAGATATCCTATTTATAGGACTTGGGGAGCAATCCACTACACCATCCCTCCATGCCTTTGTTAGTTTAAGCAAGTCAGTATTTCTAAGTTGTCTTCTGCAAATTTAGGCTTCTAATGAGACTTGATAGAAATATTTAGGAATGTAAAAAAGCTTTTTCGTTAAAACTAGACTGAAAAATAATACATTTTTGAATCGGAACAAAAATCAACGTGATTTAAGAAGAATGTAAAGTTATTTCAAGTCTGTATGTTAGTATCCAAGGCACCATGAAAGTATGTTGATCGAGAAAAATGATCTGGTTATTAATTTTTGCAATTGTCTCTAAAGTGTGCAAACAATGGGTATGGAAGAGCCATTATGCAGATACTTCTGGCCGAATTAACTTCATTTTTGCTTTTAACCCTTTAAGACCCGAATCTACAATTCAATAATAATTCATTAGAATTTTTTGGTAATGAGAATTTTTCCTAAAATATTTAGTTTGTGAGATATTCACGGTTTCTTTGAAGATAAATGAGGTATTTTGCCTCTTTCAATAGAATACAGTCAATAAAATAGAAGAATGCCTTGTTTCTTGTTATTCAAGCACAGAATGTGCAAAATTTAAAGTCTTCTACAACGAAAGATGAGGAAAATAGTAGGGAGTTTTCAGAATTTTTCAAACTTCCACGGCCAATATATTTTTTTCAAATAAATGACTGAATAACC
>JJOG01005375.1:0-30091 GCA_000715275.1 Gyrodactylus salaris
AAGTATCCGTTTTATGCTTATTTTATAATATTTCAAAAGAAAAAAAAGAAAATTTTATGCTTCCAAAGAAATTTTTACCTTTAATTTAATGATTCATTTTAAAAAGAAAAAATAAATGTTATTGAATATTCTTTGGACTTACTATCCATTTATTATATCCCATGTTCGTATGATGTGCTCGCCACGATGTGCTACAATAAGCCAGTTGCCTTCCGGGGTCATGATCTTGAATTTAATTTTTGTAACAATAATCAGGGAATAATATTAATTCTCAAAATTAGAAAAAAAATTGTAGATGTGTTTGAGTAATATCAAGCCAATCAGATTCTGGGTTTTGGGATTTACGTTTCGTAACGAATTATTCTGAAGTTATTCTGAGAAATACTACGTGGATCAGTATGGAGAGACTACAAGGCCAGCCATGCTTCTAGTTTTAGATGAATCGGAGTTCAATCTTGAATTTAGGGCTCTATATCATTTAATGGATTTTAGCCTTTTTTCTGCATATTTTAAAGTAAAAATGCCTTTTTCTGCTGAAGACCTTACTTATCAGTCTTTATTCTTCAGAAAAACAGTAGCCTCAACTACCAAAAAACTTGGCTCTTTCAAATTAGGAAAGCACTGGCAAATATCTTATGACAACTTACCATATCGACAATTGGTTGTTCTTTGAAACGGTCCAACTGTCTAATAATTTTACGATGACAAACGTCAATCAAGACGATATCGCCACTAATTAATGCGACTGCCAAAAGGTTACTAGAGAAGAGGGAAAGTGAGAAATGCGATTTGATGAAAAACTTTAGGACTTACACTTCGGAGTTGAAAATTACCTTGGAAGGGCTGTTTTCCGGACTGTTAAATCGAATCGTTGAGATACGCTTATGAGTATGGAAATCCCAGAAACTAACCTCGCCAGTATGGCAGGTTAATGAAAAATCAACGTCTGCATGAGAGCAAGGATTTCCAGAGACACTTATAACGATTTTGTTATTTAGAGTACAAGATGCATGAACAATAGGTGAGGTGTGAGCTGAAAATATTTTTTCTCAATGAGAATTATTGCATAAGAGAATTTCATTAGACCATATTAGATTTGGATCTGATCAACTTGTGAGATAATTATTCGCACTGCATAAATTAAAAGAAAAAAATTGAGTTTTACTTACAAAAAGATGCCTTTTTCGAAATAACTCTAAAACTTGAGATTTCTGTTATTTTTTCACCTTAAGTAATTACAGTGGTTGATAAAATAACTAACCAGTTGGATCACCAAAGTGGCCTCTGTCTTGGCCTGCTTGAATATTATATTTGATGACATCTCCGCTCGAGTAACCAACAAGGAAATAGTTACCGCATTTCGTCATGAATGTGGACTGAAGGATTAAAAATAGAATTTTCAATTTGGACAATATACATAGGTTGGTACCATGTTTAAGAAAAAATAACATGTTGCGCACGATATGGCGTGACAATCATAGAATATCCTCTAATTGTTTAATTCAACATAATAATCTTATAAGCTGAAGGAAAAAATATTTCCAGCTCATAATAGGTTTTGAAATAAATTTAAAATTTTCACTCGAATAAACAAGAAAAAATATTGAATCAAATGAATATGTATTGTCAAAATATAAAATTTGTAAAAATGTTGATCTGATTCCTTAGAATGGTATTATTTTAAAACAATTTTAAACTAAATATGTAAAATATTGAGCTATTAGTAGTGGAAAATTCTTTGATTTAATTCGTAGCTATAAATAAAACTTTTAGACCAATTTTAAAAAATCAACAAACGTTATGGTGCTGAAAATATTTAGACTAATAAGTATGAAAATATTTAGTTTTCTCTATGATTTTCAGCCCATATCGAAGTGGAATTTTTTTATGATACAAGCCAAATATACACTGTATATTTCTCAACGAGAAAGAATCTTTTAAACTTAAATTTTAAAGAAACCCTAAAATAATTTGTATTTAAAACGAATACTGGCATGGAGAAAATTATCTTCCAAAAACCTCGCTCATATCTGATTAAATTTGTAAAATTGAGAGTTATTTTTGAAACCCTCAAAATTGAAAAAATCATAATTGAAGTTACGAAGCGTCAAAGTTTGTGTCACAAGAAAACTAAGATGGTAAGGAAGTAAAGATCCTTACTGTTGCTACGGTGTCCTTGTGAATTTTAGCAGCAAATCCAGTCTTGTCATGAAACTTGCTGCCGTCAATTAAGCCGTGACGTCCTTTTGTACCCTTAACAAAGTCCCATGTTGTAATCTGTCGTTTATTCTCGTGAACGCAAACGATATTATCCCACTGTTCAGCCCGTGTATCGGAGACAGATAGATCAATCACTTCTGGTAAAAGATTACGATTATCGTGTATTGAGCGGTTTTTCTTTGATGATGCTTTGGAATTCTTGAGAGACTCGAGATCCTTAAATCTTTCATGGCTGGAGAAGTTGACAGAGTCAGCATACATGAAGCCGATTGATTGGTCGAAGCGTTCATTATTGGTGGAAAATATTCTAAGGAAAGAATATATTATTGATTAATATCACAAGTCTTGACATTTATAAGCCGAATAATTTTTTCGAATGTATTGATCTAATTTGTTCACATGGTCTCAAGTAGAAGACTCCATATCTTTTTCTCTTAAAAATCTGAAGCTTTGATGCGTGTAGATTGCCTATTTCATGTCTATCCCTGTAATGTTTTTTATGTCTTTTGAAAAAGCTCATTTGATAAGAAAAATTCTCCCAGAATTTCTGGAAAAATACTATCAGTAGGGCTACCCAAAATATGCATTATTTTAATTAAAATATGCTTATTAAAATTAGGAATATGCAAAAATACATTTAGTTCAAATTATGAAAATCCCTGCAAATGAAAAATATTGAAAAAACTGATTCTTGTTGAATATAAAAATCAGATCTAGTCGAGATTTTTAGATCTCTGTTTAAATTTAATTTAAAAAGTCATAATTTATATGGCCCAAGAAAGGTTAATATTCTAGTAGATTTTCTTAACATCGTTTGTTGGCAGATATTTGTCTACCCTTGCTGATTTCTGTATTTATATTAAGATTATTATTTATAAACTCGTTTACAGAAATACTACTCAAGAGTAGTCAAATTAATTGATCTCACTTGATTTGTTTATCTTTACCACAAGATATGATTAGAGAACCACTGGAGCTAGTATTTGGCCAAAATGCAATTTTCGTCGGTGGCATAAAGTGGCCAGCTCTCTTGTAGATGACACGTGATGTCGAATCTTCTCTTTCATAAACAGAAATCTTCAAGCAATTATCTGTACCCTGACTGACCAGACACTCAACAGCATTTCCAGTTTCCGGGGATTTTGTAGGAAGAATTTTCATCGATAGAATCTCACCATGATGAAGGTTATTAGTCTCTCCGATTGTTCTGCATTTAAACTTTTTATCTTCAACTCCAAGAACCCAGTTGTAAATATGTCCACTGTCGCTTGATGATATAAAGTGAATTGGCTTCATCTCAGTCGAGTTCTTAATATGATTCAGTTTTTCAATTTCGATATTCCCCTCGTAATCATAAACTAAAAAGAAATGAGAAAATCTTATTTACCTCCACGAAAGACAACTCCTGTGACACATCCACTGGGTTGGGATATGCTCAACATCGTTTTATCGTACAAGATATTATGGAATATAATTCGACCGTTGTTTAAGCCAAAGCAGACAATATCTTTACTAAGGATAGTTTCTGATATAGAAGTGATAGCAGAACCAAACCCTTTGAACCAATACAACTTTTCAAAAGTATTCACATTCCAGAGTTCTAGGGATCCTTGAGAACTGCCAAGTAGAATTTTGTTTTTGTATTCCCGAGGATGAAAGATTTGTGTGATTGCAAAAGTGTTAACATCAAAGGTTAACTCTTTCAAAAGATCTAGATTCGATAAAAAAATGAAATAAGTTTAATATGAAAGATATTAGGGAATAAACTCACTATAGCCACGAACATTCCATATCTTCATGACACCTCTAACATCGTAAGTGACAAGTTTTTCTGTGACTAGGAGAATATGGCATATATTATCTGAATGTGCCTTAAGAGTGCTTGTTAGGCGACGATGTTTGAAAAAGTATACTTTTTCGCCTGCAGAAACGAAAACGGCTCGTGAATTCCCAGTTATGCATTCAATGTTTCTACCAATAGAGTCACTTATAAACTTTAAGGAAAGATTTTCAGCAGAATAGATGTTGAAACGATCACCTGCGGGTACGACCAACTCGTGTGATGTTGACTTATTATATTTCTGAACATGAAGAGGAACATTACTGGTGATAAGACCAATAGATCTGAAGGGCTGGAAAATTGTAGACATTATGAGTCAGTGAGATTGAGCTTATTATTTTAGAAGTGTATTTCATTTACTACAACTATTTGTGGTTGTAGAGTAATGTAACGTGAAATTTAAATACATGTATAGTTAAAACAGATTTGATTCATTTAAAACTGTTGAAAAATAAAATGTGGTATTTTGAATTTGAACTTTAAGGATACCTTTATTACTTTAGAGTCTTAAGCCTGGTATAACATAAAGCTATTTATAAAAATACTAGTTATTATTTTGTATGCAATTAGTTTTCAAATTTAAATTAGACATTCTTGAAAAGTTTTATGATTTAACTTTTATCTAACGTAGGTTTCTATATTGATTTGACTCCGAAGATCTTCTTGTAATTAAACCTTCAGTTTCATTTAAAATTCCCGAGGCTTCCACTGATAGAAGTTTAATTGTCTATTTAAGAGTACATTATATTTTTCGATCAAAATACTTAATATAAATAAATGGGCTATTTCCGTTGAAGCATACCGCAATCAAATGTATCTATACTATAGATTCTATAGTCTATAAAAAATAAATAATTTTATTTTATTGCTCGTCTAAGTTCTTCTAAAAAATTTAGTTTTACTACCATTGACACATTATTTGAACACTATTTAAAATGAATGTAAGACATCAATTCTAGCTCTTAAATTTCAGATTAATTCGATAAATGATCTGCATAGAAGTGCTCCTCGAAGAAGTTTATCTTCATCAAGAGTATGTTGTAAATCCATATTTTTCAGAAAAATAGCAGATCCGGAAGCCTACGGTCTGCTAGCGTAGTGAGTTTTATGAGTAAAAATAAGGTCTTCAAAACTAATTTCCAGAAAAGAAAAAAAAATTTGAATAGATAGCTATTTTTTAGTTTAAATTCAATTATCAATCATTTCTGTAACCTTGAAAAGTTATAATTAATGTAGATTTGATTAATCAAAAAAAAATTACCATTCTTATTTTAAGGACTCAGCTGGGAAGAGCAAATTTGCTAAAGAAAATGTGAGTTTATTGAAAGAATGATTTATAAACCATCATGCCAAATTACGATTCTGCCATTCGGTAAACTGAAACCTAATCGAATGATCTAGACATCAGAAAACTTCTTTGCTAAATACTTAATTTAAATCTTTAAAATATTATCTAGTTTACTCTTTGGAGCTTCATTTTCTGACAGTTTATGTAATTCATTATTGTGGGATGAATAAAATCACTGCCTACTCTATCTCCTTTTGTCTATTTCAAGCTCCTATGGTCGATCTATAAGCCCTTGTACATAAATTTAAAAAATTCGATTGAAATAAACTAATATGGCCTAGCCAAAAATACATTTTAAACATTTTGTGACTCTTTTTTTCTATGGAAGAACTGAGTAGCTTCAATATTTAATCTCAAAAAAAATTAGATTTTAAATTTATCCTATAATGAATAATACCAGAAGAAAATATTCAACACGTGAGAAAATATTTTTCTTGATCATAATATGAAGAATCCCTGGATAAAGTCTACTCTTTCAACCTTCATTTCGAGTATATGATCCGCTGTTTTGGATTTTCCTTTTGAAAAATAAAATTTGCGATTTTAATGTGTCCCCAAATGAACCGGTAGACTTTAAAACTTGTCTAGTGCATGGAATTTAAAGAATAGAGAATAAATTTCTAAATTGATATCAAAGACAAACGAAATCAATCTAATTCTTATTTTCAGAGTCAAGAATTCCAGATCAATGCTTATATAGAAGAGCCGTATAGAGTTCGTTTATTTTATGCATTCTGAAAATCCCGTTAAATATATTTTAGATCTTCCAATATTAATCTTGATACTGAAGAAAGTACCTCGTTTTACTTAACATATCATGAAACTAATAATTTTTTCTAGGTCACAAAACAAGACAGTGTCCGGACAAGTTATAAAAAAGTAAGCTTTCAATTAATCTTTAGGCAAAATTTATTTGGTCTTAGATATTTAAAAGATACTCAACATGTGACAAAAGTTATTGGCTTACTTGTTCAATTTAAACAGTGATAAAATACTTTTAGATCAATATTGAAGAAACCATCTCAGCTAACTCTCAAAATGTAAGCGATTATTTTAAACGTTAAAAAAATTGAATTGTTCAAAAATTCTTATCTGAGGAACGAAATGTGTCATACTAAAGGAAATTTCTTATTTCCAAGATTAGTAAAGAAGAATCAGTAAATTCGATAAAGGTAAGTACATGTTGATTAATTATCAGAAGGGGGAAAATTTATTTGGAATTAGGTCGACCGAACACAAAGATTTTATTGACAAATAAGGCCTACTCCTTAGAAAATTGTCAAATGTATTTCCTCGACTTTCATTGGCTATTATATCCCTATAAAACGACATCCTTTGACATTTTGGCAAAGGATTACATTGTCTTGGGTATATTTTAACACAAAATTAGCCAAAAAGCAGGAATATAAGACCACAAGATATATCAGTTAATTTCTTTATCTTATTGTTTGGCTTTAAAATTAAACAAGGATAAATTTATTTCTATGCATTAAATTAAATCTCATCATAAATAACAGATCCTTTATAAATTCATTCATATGTTTTTAAGATCAACGAAGAAGAAGGAAAAACGGTGAGTAGAAACATTTAGGTTACTCGATCATTTCTTTGGTCAAAACAAGCTGTCAAGGATGAAATCTCTTAAATAATCAAATAATTTATTATGAGTCATACATTATGACTCTCTGAGTATGATTAATTCTCATAATATCACTCGTTCGTAAAAATTACATTTGACAAAAAATCTTGCCTGTAAACTAAAAAATTAAAATAAATAACAGTCATTCAGCTGGCAGGGTTATTATTATCTCCTGTTAACTTTAATAGTTTAATTTCTAATATCTTTGGTTTTAGGAAGAAGACGTAACCAAAACTAATGTGAGTGAAATTTAAAAATCTATAAATCAGCTTGTATTTATAAAATCATACTACTTGTAAGTACGGACAAAAACAAATCTTGGATGAAAAAGTGAGGTTGATTTTCGCATAGGAAATATACTGTACAAAGATTCTGATTACTGAGAGGTATCAAGATCAAAAATGAAGAAATTACGTTAATAAATTTAGGTTTTCTATAAATTTAATTCAAAATATTGCCAACTTTTATGTAGAAGATAAGATCGTTGAATCTTGAAAAAAAGTTTGAATATTTCACAGTCCTAGGATCTAGGTTAACTATAAAGAAAAGACAGATGGAATAAATGTTATAATTAATTTTCAATTTTTAGAAAAATAAAGCCATGATTATAACGGGCCTGATAATCGGCCTCGGAGGAATTGTTTTCGTATTCTCACTGCTGATCTGATTTATTGAACTAATTATAATTAATAAACACAGTTATGTGATTTTTCAAGCTTTTTTTCAATCACTTTTACTATTTCCTAAATGCATCATAAAATACTTGTATACTAAATCCTGTACAAAAGAAATTCTTCTCCGATTTGCAAAGCATGTATTTGCTGAGGAAAATATCTATAATCCTTTAATTATTTTCGTCTTGAAATTAGAACTTCACAAAGTGAATTCTACTGCTTGCTTTAAATCTTGTAAAATAATTGATTTTCCTATTTAGTAAGTCAATTGGTTGCAGGTTGAACAATTGATGCAATAAACTCTCAATAAAACCCACTTCATTATCTGCTACTTGCATTCAAACCTTTTGAAGATAACATAATGGTAAGCTTCAATATTAGAAATTTTAAAATAGCCATTCGGAAATATTATATTCTCTTACATTTTCGCCCTTGTATTGCTTTATGCGGAATTGCAATGTCTTAATTATTATGAATGCAAGGACTATGCATGGACCCAGCATGAGACTTGTGTACGGAATAGTGGAGCCATCCATTATCTCCACTGTTATCTGACGCATTATTTTCATAATGCCTGTTGGAGTAGCAAGATTAGTTTGTAAAGATGAGGGAATCGTCTCTCATTTCAGATGTTATGAATAAATAATAATTTATATCTTTGCGATAACCTTTTTACGACTTTTCATTAAAGTCCAGTTGTAAATGTACAGAGACTGTATTCATTTACAAGAAGACAACCATCTGATAGTCAAATATTGTTCAATAGTTTGGTTTCCTGAGAATATCAAATAGTAACAACAGATAGGAAAGATCTTCGACATGGCAAAAGCTTATCCCGCATTAAATAAATAATCAACTAAATTAATAAGAGAAACGTGCCAAGTGTAGATCATCAATTATCAATTTGAATACCAATTTTTTTTGAAAAAAAATCTCTCCAGATCATACAGTTTAACAACTAACTTTTGGATAAGCACTACTCATAATTAAAAAATGAGATTTTGGATTCAGAGACAATCAATTTATTTTAATTTGACGAAATTAGTTATTCATGATCTGGATGAGCTATTTGGTGGCGTGTTGAATCGTATTCAACCTTAGTGGTTACTGGTTAGTTTTAGAAATTTATACCATTAAATTCGTATTAAGCAAGGATAGCAATCACTACAGTTCTTGCATAATCTGGAGAAACAGATCTCTAGAGTACAGTCTTGCATGCAAAATAGAAGATGAAATGATCGAATTTGAAAAAATGGCTTCTAAGCAAAGATTTATAAAAATATAAGGATTACAATAACGAGAAACTAAAAAGAGTTGAAAAATATTTCATCTGTGAAGGAGTTTCTACTTTTGAGTATGAAGATTTGAAAATAATTTAAGAATTTTAAATGCTGTAATTTTCTATATTTACCATTGCCCTGTGAAATACGGTTCTCCTGCGAGAAATAAATAGCTGCGTTGTTAGTCTACATTTTGAGAAGGAAAATAGAGGTGGATAGACAAATAAATACATCACTCAGAGGATAAATAGTATTAAATACACTCAATTATAGTTTAATAGTATTCTCTGATTTCATTGGTCGATGTCAATCGGTCAATAATATTGGATGGAAAATTTCGATTTGAGAGGGTTAAAGAAAAATAATTCGTTTTTCTCTGTACAGAGTTTTTACTCTTTAAAATGTACGTTAAGCGAATTCAGTTGAAATAGTCTCGAAGAATCCTAGCTTTATAGATCTCAAGAGTCTATATGATTTTCTGATCACTTTTCGTAACTTTTAAATTCTAATTTGTTTCCAAGTTATCTCTAGCTCTGTTCACATTTCAATACAAATAATCTCCAATTGCACTCAAATTTAGCATTTCGAGATTATCGAGAGGAAAATACTATAGAGCTAATATTAAGTAAACAGAGCCAGCAAATAGGTTTGATCTAATTTTTCAGTTAAATTGATAGAGTGCATTTATCTTTGACTTATAAGTTATAACTAGAGCAACCAAATGCCTTTTTTGCCTTTTTTGTCTGCGAATTCAGAATTAGATAAAGAACTCGAAAAAGCAAAAAAAATCTTATAGGCCTAAAGGGTAAGAAGCTTAAAGATATCATAGGTCAGAAAAATATTGTTTATAGAGAAACATTTTATTAAAAGTTGCTTCACGACAAGTATGTGTATGTTGATGAATCAGAGATACAAAGATCAAGTTTTACAAGTATAAGTTAATTTTTGAGAGATCAAAAAAAATAGTAAAAAAAATGCAATTTAAACCTTTTTTTCAAATATTTGTCACCTTTTTTGTAAAATTTCGTGCCTTTTTAGGTTTTTATAAGTTCGTTTCAATAATAGAAAAGCATCTATCTCTAGACAAGAAAATTCATTGATTAGACTAATGAAAACTAATTATATGAAAGTTCATTACTATGTAGTAGTAAGTTTTTTTTAAAATAATTTTCGATACTCATGAGATCTGGCTCGATTATTTCCCAGAACTAAGAATTCTAAATTGATTCTTTAAAGAATGTATTATACACTGTATAATATACAGTACCGTTTTCTAATGATCTGGCATTTACTTTGCTCATCGATGAAATTCGTAACAGAAATAGATAGGAAAATGAAAATTTGAAACACTCATGTCAGTGAGATTTTGGGTTGTCTCTATTAAAATAACATTTTCTACAACTATTTCTTTAGCAATAAAAGATCCTTTAAACGCAGACAACGATCTCCACAACTTCAACCTTTAATCATTCCTAAAAATGTAAATCAATTCAATTCTAAGCTCCGTGCTTACGATACAATTTGTACTAATGATTTCGAAGAAGAACCCCTAAAAATTATGGATTACATTAAGAAGGTGTGTCAATGATGCCAAAAGTATAAAAGAAATGGTCAAAGAAGAATTGTAATCCCACCTCAACAGATGGCCTTCTTCAGAAGCGTTTTTGGATGCAAAAAAAGAGTTTTTAACACTACCCTATTTTATATTCTGTTAAATTGAAATTCTTCCTGCTAAAGATTAACTGATCTTTGCGAGATTTTGAAAATGATGAAATTCTGATTTTCCGTTATGAGTCAAATGACTGGTTTAACAATTTTAAAATTATTTGATGTTTCATTAATTACAGTCTAAATTATAAATACATTTTCAGCGTTCACAATAATATTTTATTTATTTACCCATTTTTAATTTAGGAGTCGTATTAAAAATGTTTTCAAAATTCTTCAAGATTTCTTTTTTTGCTCGGAAGAATTTCTTGTCTTAATATTACACTGAGTAAATTTGAAATCAAAAAATAATAATATTGTATATAATAATTATTGTATGAATACTAATAAAATAAGTATCTCTGATAAAGTGCAAATCCAATCAATCATTGATGAGCTTGACAAACCATATTCTTATCAGTCACATACTGATCAAGCTTCCTCCTTTCAGCGATCATTTTGGTGCTCTATTCTCTGTGTTGCGTGATTTTTTCCCGTCACCAGTTCTAAGAAAACTGCTACTATCTAAAGTAATTTCAATTAATAATTAGCAATTTACCAATTCGAATCAAAGTCTCAAGCAGTGAAATAACAGAAAATTATCATACCAGCCAATAGAAATCCATCTATAATAACTATATATAAAAATATACATCAGTGATTAATTGAAGAATATTTTTCGTACACAACTTTAAAAATATAAATTCATCAGTCTCACTCTCTATCTTCAAAATAAACAAAGTGACATCATCAATAAATTAGCGAGAGGTAATGTAAGATAAATATTTTTTCTAGAAGTATATATTTTAGTTAAATTTACTTTACACAATCAATTTGTACAGCAATGTATTTAAAGAGTTGAAAATAGAAATGTTCCGAAACTTGAAGACAATGGACAGAACAAACGAAGTGAGAAGGTCCTGGTATAAATTCATTTTTGCCTACTTCACACTCATATTCTTCTCAATTGGAGGAAATTATCCAGTGTACTTTATGGAAACACGGGAATATTTTGATGAATCCCCAGCAAATACAAGACTTTTAAGATACAGTACAGTCGGATTATCTTTTGTATTCGGTGAGTCCTTCTATAAAAACCCATATCGATCAATGTTGTCTATGATTTGGCAAAAGGTTGAAACAAAATTTCAATCAAAGTATTTTGTAACTCTAGGTTTCTTGGATAGTCTGACTTTTTTTGCATTATCTTGAAACTTGTTCAAATAATTTTTTCCATTGAAAAAAGTGACTTGTTATTTTTTCTTTTCCTTATTAAATTAGCTGAAAAATATCAATTCCAGATCAAGTAAAGTTATTTTTTTCCAAGTCGATCAAATCTAATGAAAGTATCTAATTATGATCCAAAATTACTTCTTGAGCAGCAAATTGAATCAAAAAAGTTTCATAGTGAGGCTTTCTCCTTTTAATTAAAAAAATTAAATTTGAGGAAAGTTTTGATCGAAATCTAAGAAAATTAAGCTTTTCTAAAACCTGCTAATTCCGATTTTCAAATTTTTTTTTTGCTAAGAAGAAAAAGTTCAGAAAGAATTTTTCATAATTTCTCACCTCTTCATCTTTAATTGGGAAATCTAAATTAAATATTCCTCGCCAAGATATGCCTGTTAATTCGAATTTGGATCAAGAATTGAAGGGAAAAATTAATGGGAAAATTCAAGGGACATGATTTAATTATATTTATTTCAACATTTTACAGATTTATTGATCCACTATTTTTGGTAAGTCATGAACAGCCAAGAAGTCTATGCATGTGTCGTCAAATTGCATGTGGAAAATGCATTTCTTTCTTTTTATGAAATCACTAGGAGAAGATATTGATTGGTTTCCGATAATAATTTCATTTTTTCGTCTGTCATTGAGATTTAAAATAACAATAATTATTTTAATCATGAACACATTATTTTATATCTTCAAGCTAAAGTTTTCGTGGATTTTACAGAAACAAAGATTTTAAACAAAATTTGAGATAATGTTAGCAGAAAATCCTACCAACAGCAATCCTAGACATTTTTATAGCCATAACTGCAAATTTTACGAATATTTAAATCTATCTCTAATAATAGGACGGCTTTTAATTTTTTTTTTCAAGTTTGAGAATCACTTAATTTTATTCTGAGATTATTGAAAAAGCAATTCTTAGTATTTTTCCAAATAAGAGCTGAAAAAATAGAATCTAATTTATTTTGATCCTTTTGCATGTACAATGAATAAATAATCAAGATTCTCAATACTGAAAAGTTAATTTATCAAATCTTGCCTTAATATTTTAACGAAAAGGAATCGGATAACAATACCGAGGTTTTGATGAATAGCTACTTGATAATTAGCACTTTTGTGTAGTATTTAGTGAATACTATTACGATTCATATTAGATAATAAATTTAAAAAGTGTTGTACTTTTTATACCGAAATAACTTATTGCTAAAATTAGTCAAGAAAAATAACCAAAAGTTAAAAATCTTCTAAACCGAAATTAATTTTAAAAATTCTAAAATCTACAGGCTTCATTCTTATGCTTTTGAAAATCAAGTCCCTTCGGTTCTCATTAATAATATTGCTAGTTATGACAGCTTTGAATAATTGATGAAAATCCTACCTAAATCGGCCTGTATTGTAATAATATTAAGAGGACTTATTTTTATAAAGGGCCTAATTTGAATCTTAGGAATTGAAATTTACTACTCCTTTTTGCTGTTTAAATAGAAGAGAAATTTTCTTGTTTTCTTGCTGTGAAATTAAAGCTTCAATATTTGTCTATGGTAATTAAATGTACTCTTAATTTATCAAAAGGTAATCTATGATTTATTTGAATAAACACCTATGCATTAAGCTTTTTCTCGTAATAATTTATTCATTCGGCTATAAATCTTAGCATAATATTGTATAATATACAATAATCTATTCATCTCTGTTGAAATGGTTGACTGTATTCTTGTTGTAATTCTTGTCGTTATTTTTGTACCCTTCAATGTAAAACTTCTTTTCACATCGCCTCAGAGAAGAAGGAAATATTGCTTTCAAAAGTCCTGATCTGGGTTCTCTTTTCCAATTACCAAAAGGAAAATTATTTATCGTAATGATCACTGATCAGCAAAATATTACAGATAATTTAAATAGAAGCCTTAAAGTATTCTCATGTATCCTCATCGATATTTGTTGATAAAGATTTAATTTCTCCTGGGTTTTTCCTCAAATATTGGGTGAATTAATTAAATAATAATTTATTTTAGGATTAATTCAATTTAATTTGAATATTTTATCATTGTACATTTTTGATACTACCTTAATTCACTTTTCTTTTCACTTTAACTCGAAAATAGTATAAATTCGTACACTAACAATCTAATGTCTAATTTTATGTTTCAAAAGTGAGAAAAATAGCCATTTCTTTCAATGATTCTTTAGAATATGACGAGTTAGAAAAAGAGTTTTAAGTGTAAAGAAAGGGAATTCAAAAAAAATTTAACTTGCCACCTGATTCATCTGGACACATTAAAATCTAGAAATTTCCTTCCCTATGTAACTTTCTCAAAAAGTAAATTCTATGGAATCCAAGATGGCAGATAAGGATAAACCTTAAAATGAAGGCCAAAAGCAATCCAATCGAAACACGATTTTCTGCCATATTGAACAATTTTTACTATGAATTTATGAGTAGTAGTCATTCCAAGGAATTATTCTTAATTTAAGAATCTCAAAAGTTATTTCCAAGGGAAATTGTAAACATAGTTCACGTTCTAAGCTACAGACTGACCTAATATCATTTCATGATCAGTTGGTTAGTTAGACAAAGAATCAGTTTGAATTTATCGATCATTGTTTCTAAATTAAAAATGATTCCTTCTAGATTTATGAGCTTTTTCAACTTTTCTAAAACCCACGCGTAGAAAGTATTGTAGTTTTAAATTAGAGTAACTTTTTTATAGCAGTGATAATTTGAATTTTGAAACACTTTGTCTAATTAAATCAAGTGTTTGTAATTTTACTTTTTCCAATCAACTTCAATACTTGTTATCTGTATTTTTTCTCTATGACTAATCACCAGAGCATCACAGAGACATTTTTTGTATCTGAGGTATATTTTTTAAAGACAATCAAAGCTTTAAAGAATATTAGGTACTAAAGTTTAAGATCTTATTCTCTCAAGGTACCTTCCCAGTCAGCTCTTTCCCTGATTTAATTTGAGTTCATTGAACTTTGAAGACTTGAAAAAATATTTTAGAAAAAATCATTTATATGAACCTTTCTACATTTTCTCCTTTTTGATGTACAATTTTGAAAAGAAACTCTTCATGCTTGAGATGAGTTTGCTTGGTCCTCATTATGACACCTCGTGTGAGCCCGAATGAGACTTGGTTATATAACACAAATTGTAATAATAAAATGGTGATCTTGCATAAAATATGCATAATAGATAAGGTATGAGCTAGAAGAAGTTGAAATACGAGATAAATTATTAATCTAAAAGTTTGTTAATATTTCAGCGCCACTTATTGCATTTCTTGGGAAAAATTATAAGCCCATTCGTCTACTCTTTGCGGGTACAACAATCACAGCAGTGGCCTTAGCAGTATCAGTCTTCATTCCATATTATTGGCTCTTTTTTCTCTTCTTTTCAATATTCGTTGGTGAGTACAAGTTGGTCAATACAAAATAATCATGCTAGACAGTTTTGTCTTTTTACAATCCTCAAAAAAAATCACAGGTAAAACAGTCACATTGTTCAGTTAAATTTTATAATTACTTGTTTCATATAAGGGAGGTAAGGAATAACGTTTTTGAACGATTCTGATTGGCTTTTTAAAACATAAAATCAAGACAACCAATCAAATGAAAGGATTTCTAAAATTAAACTTAACCTTATAAGAAACGACGAAATAAACAAAGCACTTCATAAACAGTTTTGATGCCATCAGGGTTTTGTAGAATTTTGCATCACTGGCCTCAAAATTATCATCGGAATAAGTTTAAACTAGTTTCTGTACACGAGTTTCGTGACTGTTTGAGGTACATAAAATTAGACAGTATTTTTAAGGAGCTCTTTAGGGTACCATGGTTTAATGACAAAGAAAGCAGCGTGAAAAATACATTTGGACAGTGAAATTTGATTGGTCATTAAATGAATAATGAACACAATTTTATTTAATGAAGCAATCTCATGGGTTGTTTGGTTCAAAAAGTAGGAAAGTCATTGCTTTTCACAAATATTTAAAGTGCTCATTAATATTTCTAAGTGCATTTTAATTATGATGAAGCATGCAATGGGCCTACTCAAAAAAATCTGAAAAATGCTAAAATAATACAAATTCTCTTTAGCTTTTGGTGTTTCATTAGAGAGGATGGCAATTCTGCAATTGGTGAAGCCTTACTTCGATGAATATATTGATTTTGCAATGGCTACTGTAGCCTCAGCAACAAGCCTCAGCCTTATTATTTATCGGCCTCTAATGTTACATCTAATTGAGACATATACTTGGAAACCGAGTATATTCCTCCTCGGAGCAATTCACTGTAATCTCTATGCCGGTTGCGCTGTATTTTATCGTCCGCCGGCAGAGATCGACAAGAAATTGGCCGTTATAAATTTCCATAGCCTTGCGCCCCACATATCGATCGCTTCATTGGAGAATCGACGACGAAGATCAATATTCTCCGATTACACTCCACAGACCTTTGTTGAAGCTGTGGAAGTTGACGTTAAGGATGGATCGTACAAGAGACCGCTGGAAGTGAAATCTCTTAAAGATCCTGAGCCGGGTCTCCTGCAGGACATTGAAGATACAGTTGATGATTATATACTGAGAGAGAATTTCCAAAATGGCAAGTTGGCTGTTCCCGTTATGATCACATACATTGATCCGCAGAGTGAGAATAAGGACTCAAATACTGAATCTCCTCCTGCAGACCAACGAAGAATGAGCGTCATTGGACAAAGACTTCGCAGGAATTCAACGGCCATAGACATGGTTTCTATGATGTCTATTAATGTTTTGGAGCAAAGCCAGCGCAAGAGTTTTATACGTCAGAGTATCTCTGTAGCGGATGAAGACTTGCAAAGGATCAAGGATCGATTCAGTAACTCCGGCTACAAGATTTGTGATCGTACCTTGACTGCCGTTGTTGACTATCGACGTAAGAAGAGCATTTCGAGTGATTCTACATCCTCGTCGTATAATAAATTCCGAAGGCCATCCCAATTCCAGGGCAGCATGAGAGGAAAACGAATTGAAACCATTCCTGAGGAGGAAGATGATGAGAATTGTCCGATTAATTTCAATGTAAGGAGGCCGACCAGTGAGATCCCTGAAGAATTTGAGCCTATTGCTGAACCGCCAAAAAAAGCCCGCGGAAGGTCAACTTCAGTTATTTCCTTGGCGTCAGACCCCTTGGGTAGAAAAAGATCAGTCGCTGATGCTTTTGTTATGATGATCGCCGAGGAAGTAAGTCTTGTTTACTCAAGAGTAGTAATATAAGCTTTTTAAACTTGATTCGTGTTAAATTAAATCTTACATTTTCAACAGAACCCCTCAGATGATGACAGCTCTTCCATTCGGGATGTTCCAATCTTGAAACTATTTCACTCTATCAAAAGCAAATATCGACTCATTCTTTTCACCATGGCATTAACCAGTTATTGGATCAGTCAATCCTTGTGCATGATGAACGTTCGCGATTACGGTCTCCCATATGGTATAGAGAATGACCATGTAATATTCTTTATCACCCAGGGGTCATTATTCGCTATACAATTGCTTGCCTTTTTCATAGTTGACTCAATTGCCGAATTTGGAGCGACCACAATGTATGCAGCGTCCGCCTTAGGAATGAGCGTTTTCTCCTTTCTAATGCATTACCGTCCTGATAATATGACCTATATGATCATATATCTCTATGCTGCAGTTCAGGGTATTTTAATCAATGGAAGTTGCATCTTAGAATCTCAGATTATTAATGAAATATCGAAATCTTCACAAGATACCAAATTTACGCCATATATCATCATGTTTAAAGGATTAGGCATTATTTTTGGATCTCTTATACCGGGTGAGATGATTTTAAGAAGTTACTTTCTTACCTCTTAATAATTATTAATAATGATTATAATCATGATAAAGAATTAAAATATTTCTAGTAATAAGGTCTTGCTCAAAATCCTAAATTTACTAATCTTCAAAAATTCTAATCCTTAAAAATGGCATGAGAAAAATAGGTAGAAATAGTGAATCCAATATAGGATACCGAAAAAAATTCTTAACCCTCTCACTGGTAGAAAAAAAATTTACGATAAAAAATTTCTAGGAACTTTTTACTACTACACCATTTTGTAGTTGCTACTTATGAGTAGAGTTAATAAAGAAATTTAAATTTTAAAATTCGTGATTAGAAACTTTCTGAAAGCATCTGTATTTCATCAAAAATGTTCTGGTTTTCATGATTTTAGTTCTAGGTGAAAGCAATAACAGTAAAAAAGCTTCATTTTCGCCGATTTTTGTCAGACTGGATTTTTTTTAATAATCCAAAAACCAACACGTGATTATAATTCTCTATCGTGTAATTAATTAATCTCTAATTGCTAAATAAACCTCTGATTAACAGTAATTAATAGTCTATTTTCTATCTATCTTCACTAATAATACTGTAAATAATTTTCCATAAAAGATAGCTTGCGTTAAAAGTTACCCTCAAATCATACGCGTTGTAGCGTATATTGGAATCATGCAATTATAAGATTCCAATACATGCCAGTGTGCCTGGAAGGGTTAAATATCTTAATCTATCTTGAAAATTTATTTTTTAGTTGATTGAGAAAAAATGTCTACCCTAAATGTAATCTCAATTTTTACAGAGAACCTGAACATTCCAGATTATACCATCTTCATCTTCCGAGTAATAGCTTCATGCCAATTATTAACTTGCATCCTGATGATGCCAGCAGCGATAGGCTTCCGCTTAGGACCCAGAACATGGGAGAGATTCCGGGAAAGATTCTTCGAAAATCTAAAGAAGCCTTTTGGGAGTTTGAATAAAATAAGTAAAGACTATGAATCAACTGAGGCCTTTGATAATCCAACGTTTTCAGTGGAAATAAATGATGAATTCGAATTCGGACAAAAGAAACCAGTAACTAAACTTTAAGCTTTGTAATTTTAGGGATTATTTTACCCTATATTTTTTCTGATTTCTCAAAATTATCTATTTATAATTTTTGGAATAAATTTCTTTACTTTGAAATATTTTAATTGGAATTGTCATTATTTTTTGTTGGAATAATTTCGGCAGGTGAACTTTTTCTCTACGTAAATATTTCAAGTTCAAAACAAAATGTTCAGCCTTTTTGATCCTTGTAACTGTGTAATTACTTTTTATCATACCTCAAAGTTTGTGTCACAAGAGATCTAGAAGGGTTTAACCATTTTCCTCCTCCCCCATCGAATACAACAGTGAGGAATTCATTTAAAATTTTGGTTCTATTCCTTCATTAATAAACCTGACAGTGATTCAATTTTTTACAAAAATGGACAAAGGCCAGAGTAGTCTCTAAGAAAGCTAAGAATTTCTTACTAATTCGGTTTAGGTTGATTTCAAGTTTTTAAATGAACCAGAAAGAACTGATCAGCTTCTAAGAAACAATATCAATAAGCACTTTTTAGACTTATTTATTTATACAAATGTGTTATGAAAATAATTATCATCAATGATAGCTATTCTTTTTCTTCTTCCTCATCATCAGCTTCTCTGACGTAGAGTATATTATTACAACGCACGAGAATTTCACCCAGAGAGCCTGTCTCAAGAGTGTCAATGTATTCCTTAGCTGAATGGAGTTGCATGTTCATGTATTTGTCTGTTGAAACGAGAAATCCTTTATATTCGAAACCCCATTTAAGCTTGAGGATGACCTTCTTACCGACAACATTATTGAGGAAGGGTTTTGGGTTAACTAATTCCATTCTGATTCACAAATTTAACTGTAATGCAAACTTAAACAAAGAAAATTTGCAAAAAGTTTCAAGAGGTTTTTGTGGACTTTTAAAAGATAACTATTTCAAATTTAGAGAGTTGAAATCATTTCAATGAAATTAGAATGCTTTTCAATCATTCTCATAACTACTTCTAGTTAGATAATTCATAGTCTTAATTAGGGTTTATCTGAATAAAATTTATTCAAATCATTACAAAATTTTCCCTCAGTCTGACTAAATTGAATCAATCGTCGTTTATAATCTTCATAATCATTCCAATACCAATCGTATGACCCTCTTCTCTGATAATGAAACGACCCATTTGAGGATACTCAGAGAAATTTTCCAAACACACAGCTCCATTCATAACTTTAAATCGAACAATAGCAACATCGTCTTGCTTGATGAATCTTGGAGTTATCTCCGTCTTTGCGCCAGTTTTCTTATCAATTTTGCAGATGATAAGCTTCACCTGAACTTCCTCACAGCAAGAATGAATATGAAGCATGGTAGTGAAACCGGGGCATATTATTGACTTGTAGTCTTGAATTACTACTTTGGCATCGAATCTTGATGCGACCTACAAGATTAATCTTTAGTGACTATAATAGAAAAAATCATATATGAAATACTAGCTATTTGATAAGCAATAAAATCAATTTTTACTTGATTGAGAATTCTTCCGTAACCTTAGTTTACCAATAGGTGGAAATAATTAGAGTCGTGGTTAGAAAATAGCTAGATATTAAAATCTGTAGAACAACTCACATGACAGAGGTTGTCAGGAGAGCAGAGGACAAATCCATATGAGATATCTTCTTCTTCGACATTTTTGAGTTTCAGTTTGCATAAGGAGCCAGCACCGGCCTCGTTTACATCGAAGTCATTTTCTTGGATCTAGAAAAAAAGACATTCAAGATTTTGATTTATAGATTTATCCATGAAATTGTAATTACCTGTAATACTTCAACGGCCACTTTATTGGGCATCAGAGTCAGTGTCATACCTTTGAATACGCAACCAGATTCAATTTTCCCACCGACTATTGTACCCATGTCTTTGAACTTTTCTGAAATTGGCATACGAAAGGGGGCATCGAGATTTCTATTTAATGGCTTGAGATCTTCTAGGTATTGAATTAAAGAAGGTCCGTTATAGAAAGTGCATTTATTATGTGTAGGCTTATCCTTCAGAAAGTCGCCAGTAAATCCAGAACAGGGCATGAAGTGGAGGTCAGTCTTTTCAGAGAATCCCAACTTTTTCAAATAAGGAAGAAGTTTATCTTTACATTCCATATATCTCTCCTCACTCCATTCTACTGTTGGATCGTCCATTTTGTTAATCAATACTATTAAGTTCTTCACGCCGATTGTTTTAACGAGAAGAGCGTGCTCTCTAGTCTGACCTCCTTTATCAAATCCGGTCTCGAATTCACCCTTACGAGCTGAAATAACCAAGATGGCAATATCAGCCACAGCAGCTCCGCCAATCATGTTCGGAACGAAAGACTTGTGACCAGGTGCGTCGACAATGACAAATTGCTTCTTGTCCGTTTCAAAATATCCGCGGCCACATTCCACAGTTTTTCCTTTATTTCTTTCCTCGGAATTAATATCCAATGCCCAGGATAAATACCAGGTCTCACGGCCTTTTTCTCGAGCTTCTATTTGGAATTTTTCCAAAGTTCTATCATCAACCATGCCAGTTAGATGAAGTAGATGTCCTCCAATTGTTGATTTTCCTGCATCAACGTGACCGATGAAAACTAAATTGATGATTTCTTTTCGATTCTCATGATCGACAATCTTATATACAGGTTTCTTCTCAGGTTCCTCTATCTTCTTTGGTTCTTTTGGAGGCTCTTTAGGCTTAATCACTGGTTTCTCTACAACCTGAGGAGGGGTTGGTAATATTTCTACATTTTCTGGCTGTGGAAGGAACTCGAATGGAGGTGCATCTAGATCAAGTTCTACAATATTGTCAGCGAGATTTTCCCAATCGTCAGTCATTAATGCTTGTTTTATCCAATTTGAATTAACTATCTATACTAACAAATTCATACGAATAATTATTACTAAAACTGTTTTGAATTTGAAATTTTATTACAATTTTGAATTTAATAATACAAAATTTGTATTACAAATATTATCATACAGCTTATTAAAACAGGGGTGTGAACATATTTTTTTATTTAATAGTTTTTTAGAAAGTTGAGATATACTTCGCAAGCTTAACAATTTTCAACTATGTAGAATAACTCAAATACTAGATTTTTATCTCAAAGAAGAGAAAATTATCTCTGCAGTACAGATAATCTCTTTCGAATGAAAAATATTTTTGCATCGAAAACGGTGTCACCGTAACGGTGTAGATAAGACTCGATATCAAGGAAGTAATTTCAAAATCCAAATTTGACAATTTTTTTCATTCTATTTATTTAAATTAACTAGAGATAAACTATTACAGACTGGCTTTAACTTTCGAAATAATTGCGTCGGTGTATTGAGTACACGTAGCCTTTCCTCCAAGATCACCAGTGAGAAACTAAAATAAAATAATTACATTTTTAAATCATACACAGAAATTCTCTTTTTCCTACTAGAGTTTAGAATAATTCACACGTCTACTGAAGATTAGGTCAGTAAATTCCGACTAATAAATAGACAGAATTATTTTTGACGGGGAATAATCACCTTTTTCTCTCTAATAGTTTCAAAGATGGCACGTTCAATGATCGCAGCCTTATCATACATATTTAAATGTCTCAACATCATGATGGCAGAGAAGAGGAGGGCAGTTGGATTTGCCTTGTCCATGCCGGCGATATCTGGAGCTGTTCCATGGACCTTGGAAATGAATGATATACAACGTAATAAAATTAGCAAGAATACAAATAGATTGCAGACTTACAGATTCAAAGATGGCAGAGTTACCAGCGCCGATGTTACCACTTGGAGTGACACCGAGACCTCCGATGAGGCCAGAGGCAAGATCACTCAGGATATCGCCATAGAGATTCGGCATAACTAAGACATCAAATTGATTTGGGTCTTGGACTAATTTCAGGCAAACTGTGTCGAGAAAAGCATCATCAAATGCAATATTTGGGTGATTTTTTGATTCCTCCCTAGCAGCACTCAGAAAGAGTCCATCAGACATTCTCCTAAAAACGTTAAAAAGTTAATTGCATAAATTAAATTTCTTTTTGACTAACATGACATTTGCTTTATGTACAACGGTGACACGTTTTCGGCCATGGTCAGCCGCGTATTTAAATGCATAGGCGCTAACACGTCGACTGGCTTCTTCAGTGATCAATTTGATACTCTGCACAACGCCATCGACAATCTAGAATTTTTTTAAATTAGAAAATTATATACACAATTAGGATTTTTGTTTGAATAAATTGCCTCCTATCTTAAGTAAATACAAATCGGAACTCATGTATCTCAATCCATCATATGGCTGACTATTAGATAAGTAATGAGAAAATAAAACTAACTTACCTCGTGTTCTATTCCAGAGTACTCTCCTTCAGTATTTTCCCGAATGGTAACAATATCCACATCTTTGTACAATGTCTCATAGCCAGTTAGGCTTTTGCATGGGCGAACGTTAGCATAAAGATTGAATGCTTTTCTAAGGGCCAAATTCAAAGATTGGTATCCCTTTCCAATCGGAGTTTCAAGGGGTCCTTTGAGACCGATTTGGTGCTTGCTAATTATAGCAAGAGATTCTTTGGGAATTTTGAATTTTCCGTCGACTGGGTCCTTTACTGGATTGACATTAACTTTTTCCCAGTCTAATGGAACACTAGCGGCGTCAAAAATCTTTTGAACCGAAGCAGAAATTTCCGGACCAATCCCGTGACCTTCAATAAGAGCGATAGTGCGTCTTTGAGAGAAATATCTCAAAGTTACTGAGGGTAGGGATTCTCTAAGTTTACTGAAAATCATTTGGAGCTTAAATCTTGAACTAGGAATAAACAAGACAATTTCATGCTTAACTTTTTGAGTTTAAAATAAAATTATAGCGAAAATTTAAATTCAAATAATTCTAAACGAAAAGCATTAATACTTTAGATGGATATAGTGCAGGAAAACTTAATAAGGTATATCGTTGATAACCCCGAAAAGATGAACCTTTTACCAGTAGATATAAATGACTTTATCTCAAACTATCAGAAACTTTTAAAGCAAAACAAGAAAAATGAAAAGGAGATTACTTTAAGAGGTTATGAAATACAACTATTGTCGGAGGAAATTTCGGAAAAATACCAAGAAGTAAACTCATTAAAATGTGAACTTAGAAGGGTTCGAGAGGAAAGATCATTATTGGCAGAGGAGAATTCAAGTCAAATGAAACTAAACAAAAAGCTTACGGATACTATTTATAGAATTAAGACAAAAGTTAAAGAAGAAAATGTTGATAGATTCATTTCTCGTCCAATTCTTCTTGAATACGAATAAAAGGACAAATATAAATTAAAGAAAAATTTATTATTTGTATTTACAATAAAGTTCAAATCTGAAGGGTTTTAATAATTAATAATAATTCTAGTAGCTATTCAATTTAAATGCAATATATATGAATAGAAAAATATTTAGAAATTTGATATTAATTTGGATAATCTATCAGTTAAAATTGCAAAATGAAGTTTTTCGTGTTCTATGCAAGGTGAACAACGAATCTAAGAATTTCACATACAATATAAATGCATAACCTCAGAATCGGATAACTTGCTTAGAAATCTAGTATGAGTGTGATACTTTAAGGATTCACTAAAGATAAAAACATTGATTTTTAACTATGTTTGTCTGTACAAGAATTTTTTACGAATTTCTTTCAACTGTGAAATTATCGCTTCAAATAATCCTGGTAATGCTTTCTGGCCCTGACATATTCTTTGGTACGAGTGGTGGAGGTGGATGACGTGTCTGGTAAGGTTTTCTCTCTTGATTTGAGATGAAAGAATTAGGAGAATCTTGGTGGTTTGCACTGGATGCATCTCTCTGGTAATATTTTAATGTGCTCATTGATGAACGCTTTTCATTGCTTTGATATGGCTAAAATGGAAAATCTTTATTCTCATCTCCTGTAGAGTGTAATGAAATCAACTAACAGTTTTACATTTGATGAGAGCATTATCGGATTTTGTCAAGTTCAAATCGTACAATGCAATGCTTTGATTGACTAGTAAATTCTTAAAATTCCTACTTGGATTCTCATTGATGAGTTTTGTTCTTGTAACTGTGCCAGACTTGGTGGACCAATCGTCTACATCAAAATTTGAGCCATTTTCCGTCTTGGCACATCTCTTATCATTAGTTACTGTTAGATTTTTCTCCGAATATTCGCTCAAATGGACATCGGCAATTATGTTGTATCTTTCAATGTCAGAATAATCGATGAACTCTTGTTCATCAAAGTTTTTATTAGGAAATTCCTGACCCGACAACGACGATGGGGGATGGTTCAGCTCTGATGTGGAGGCAATCTAGGGATGAAATATTTAGATCTCAATTGGAAATGTGTAAACACGATAGGAAACATACAGTATGACCCGAGACCGATCTTTTCAAGAGGTTGTGCCGCACTATTTGAATGAGAACCGATGCCGGTCGACCCTCTTGATCACAGCTTTCTGCGCGGGTCATTGCATCTTTCAGGAGTGATCTTAGCATAGCCAAAGGATTGGGGTCTGCTTGTACAAGGGAAACATTGTCGACTGATATTATCTCATCACCCACTCTAAGTCTGCCGTCCTAAGAAAGATTAAGATAAAAACTGGGTTTTTAGTTACAAATTTTTAGGGTATAAATGTGAGACTGAATGATCATTGATCACACAAATAACAAAAACCGATAGAAAATCGTTTTTATGGAATACACCGACGAACATCTACTTTTGGGAAAACTAAACAACCAATAAGATTGCTTCATTAAATGTATTCATTGTTCTACATTGAATCGAAAAAAATTTAGTATTTCTCACGCTGCTTTCTTTGCCATTGTACTAAAAAATATTTTTATTATGAATTTTGAGTTTAAAAAAACCTTATTGTGTGTTGAAAGCTTATTTGATTGAATAATGAAAAATATGTGTTTCATCGGCCAATTTATTGTAGATGATTGACGAATAAATCGATAATTCTGACAATCTTTACACTTTGAACTTACAACTTGAGCAGAGCCTCCATCGATTATTGACTTGATGATTACGCCACCGAAATAACTTGGCTCAAAGTTATTCATTGGGTCAGCATTAGGAGCTCTGACTTCTTTAACACTAACACCGAGACGCATTGTCCTATATGACGGTCTACTTTCGTAATCTTGATTGATTTCTTTCAACTTTTGGTTCAAAGGGATTTTGAAGCTGAACACTCGAATGTTGTTATTGATCTAATTTTAATTAATCTTAGATTAAATCTTCAGTGGCTGTTACCATTTCAACAAGTTGATTGAAATTAAAAAAAATTCAAGACTGCATCCAATTCACGAAATTTAATTTTTATCAATGTCCAAGTTGGAAGGACATTAAGAGAAAATCTATTATCATCATCAATTTCAACTTATGATATCATAGGACAATCTGAGAGGTTTTTATCAAAGGATTTTCATAAGCATACTATTGAATCAGATTAATAATAGCCTTTTTACATTCAAAATAGACGAAAATTAGTCTAAAATCGTGGTTATTCAGATTTTGATTCAAAATAAACCTAAGAGGCGAATTTACTAAAAACTCTGTTTTGATATTTTTTGTGATCAAGGTCATCAAATTGTAATTTATTAAATGAGATAGTTAAATAATAGTCAAAATAGTCCCTTCCCAAAATCGTACTGGGAGCGCTCAGACAAAAAGTGATAGTATTTTTAGAAGTTTTAGAATTTTTTGGTTTCTAGTTCTGGGGATACACATTCAAAACGTAAGTAGATGAGCTTCACAAATTCCAAGCTAGATCCTCCCATATGGTGTGGGCTCTATTCCAAGGGCTTCCCTTCTCGAGATTAAATTATAACCCCTTTGAGTTAGAATCGAATACTAGGGAAAAAAGACTCACACTTCGCAAATTCAGGTTAGAATCATCGAGGCTTCCCAAGGGACATAAATTATTTAGTAGTGAGTTGTTGTCAAATGTTTGTCGAGATAGAGGATTGTGATTGAAACTAAAGTCTTTGCGGAGGTTGGGCGGGAAAATAAGACCAGCTGGCTTGTTATCATATCGCCAGAGAATGAGGTTGATTGGCTGACCGGGAGGCTTAACTCTCAGCAAGGAGACAATCGACGCTTGTGGCAGGTTGGTAACATTCTGACTATCGATCTAAACATTAATGACTCTCATTAATTCCTATACAAGATTGATCATATGGTCAACTCGAAATAAGTAGCCGTTAATGTTTCCAATAGGCTTTTGCTTAAACACTCAATGATACCATAACTCACTTTAATACTCTAATTCGCGTATAATCAGGTCTTGTAGATATTATCAATATTATTGAGCCAATAATATTGGCGGAATATGAACTAATTGTTCAATCAAATAAGCCTAAAATTAAGGAAAATAGCCACATCTACAAAAATAAGCCTCTTTCATTAATTTAGGCCTAACAATTTGCAATTTAAATTTGGAATCAAGCATTAACCTTCAATAATCTATCTCCAATCTGTAAGCGACCGTCTTTGACAGCGGCCCCTTCTGGTATTATACTCTTGACACAAATTCCTGGTATCGACTGAAACCTATTGCAAACAGGATAGACGGCCTCGTAAAAGTTGCTGGAGAAGAAATTTCTATCCAAGTCGTCAATGTCTCGAAACTGATTCAAGTCTATTGGCGAGAGGATCTTTGACCGATTCGATAAGGTCTGTGAGATTAGCGAGGCAATAATATTTATGTAGAAAGTCAACAACTTTTCCCTCGTTGTCAGACTGAATCCGAGGCCACCATCGTCTTATAAAAAAATTAAATTATGTTATCAAAACCATAAATATGAATTTTATAACTCTCATCAAAATTCAACTTTAATATTGCTACTTGCTAGTATTCACATATTTTCAAAAAATATGAATCCTAGTCCATTTATATCCATACATAAATCCCTGAAATTAAAGTAATTAAAGAAATAAGAATTTTTAAGCCAAAATTAGTGAAAATTTGGCTTACGTAGATCTGAATTACAATTTAATGAAGAGTCCCAACAAAGCTCAAGTCGTTAAAAAACTAGTTCATGATAATCTAAACAAGAAAGGTTCTTTAGTGAAGATTCTTGATTCAAAAATGATGACTAACCCTTGCTAAGGGTTATAGCGATCCTATGGCCCTTGTCAATGACATCAAATTGTTCCAAGATGTTTAGCAATTGTTCATTTTGCATCTGATGCCGACGTGTCTTGCCCTGACTCTTGTAGAAGTTGACCACGTTCAAGGCAGAGTTCTCAAACTCCTTCGACCTAAACTGCTCATCTCCATAGTGATGGCCAGAGTCGACCAACGCCATTGACCTCTTGATGTCCGACTGATGGCGGTTGTTCATCATGTGCAGCTGGAGTATTTCAACTTCCGCCCTCACCTCATCCTCCTTCATTGTCGCCGATTGCAGGTGATCTTGGTTGTAATCGGCGTGAGTTGAATGGTCGTCGTTGTCATTTCGGTTGTCCTCGTCGTAGTCTCTACTCTGGTCCTGATTTTCATTGCCTTCCTTATTCTCTTCGTTGCTGTCAGCTCGATTACTGTCGCATCGGTCCTCTCCATTGCCTTCGTCGTAGCCGTGATGACTGTCAATGTGATTGTCGATATTACTACTCGGCATCATCATGATCGTTGTGGGGCAGAGTTTTTGTGAAAATATTTTCCTAAAAATCAAATTTAACCCTTAAGACCAAGTAGACTCCCTCACCACCTCATATATTCATTGTAAATACGTGAGAGTAAATTTTCTATTCTACAAACAAAGCAATTGATTGATTTTTTTCTTATTCATAGAATCCAGAAGAAAAATAACCAAAAATAAAAGAATAGATTGAAAATGTAGTCAGGAAGTTCGGATGTTAGTCAATGCCTACTTTTCTTTTAGAAAAGTGAGTTCTCAAGTTATATCGGAAGTTCATTGAAGGGGTAGTGAAGAAAGCAAATGACGTTATTCAATTATGAGTGAACTTTTTTGCAATAAAAATGACTTCACATTTAGCGTATATCAACTCAACATTAAAACCATTTTGGGAGATATTAGGTCAAAAAATAGATGATTTCTTCATACTTCTACTACTGAAAAAGAATAGTCCTACTGGAGAGGTTGAAGTTCTCACTTTGCAGATTGTCGATTCGATGAGAACATCTTGGATTGTTTGTGCATAAATAACTTATCTAAATTAGACTTCTTCTTCGGCATTGCATCTCGATGAAAGCCATCAGCTTTTTCTTTAGCAAATTCACCCCCATTTTCATTGCCTTTTTGGCCAAACATTGACCGCTCCGCCTCGACCATTTCAGCCATTGAATAGCCGGGAATGTTCTCCAAGCGATTACGCCATTGGTTTTCATCATTGTAGCTTTTAGATAGATCTTCTTCTGGATAGTTTGCATTCTAAAAGAGAGAGTTACACAAAATATTTGAGTATTTTCTGTTTTGATAATAAAACTAAATGCTCTACTACTAAGTAGAAAAACAAAATTATCTCTGTTTAACCCAGGTAAACCCCTTGGGACACCGGTGTCCCGTTAAGAAAATGTTGAAAATACTGCTAGAAAAATACATCCCTAAAACTCAAAATGTATCACATTTTAAAGACAAAGGAATGAGCTTTTGATTGATGTAATTATCTTCTCTTAATTATCTCTAGTTATAATTATACAGGTGTTCAAAGTTTTGCTGACAACAAAAAGGCCAATTTAATCAACCAAATATTAATTTTCTAAAATCTTAAAACCGATGAAACTTTGACATTATGCATCCGAATTGCCCCAAATTTTTTTTGATTCAAAGATGGTCATCCTATGATTACTACGAAGTTAAAAATATCTTAAAATAAGGCACAGTTCTCTGAGAAAACTAAGTTGAAATCTTTTCTTAACTTTTAAACTAAGGAAAATTTCAAAAGAATCTTCAAACAAACATTGTTCTCGAATTTACCTCACTCATTATTCTGAATTAAAAATAACAAAATTTTCAGTTTTTATATACCCGGTTGTACCTGGGTTAAGAATTGGTATAGTCAATTGAAAAATTTGCACCACTCCTTCATAATTACTGGCTTTTTCCGTCAACGAATACGTTTTTACTATATAGAAATTTTGAAAATTATTTTTAAAAATGCAAAGGCCTCAAAGATGCAAAAGAACTCATTTAATAAATAATAATAAAGTGCATATGTTAGTACTAATTATGTCTTCTGAATA